>JAWZYV010013482.1:0-301175 GCA_038373885.1 Cheiracanthium punctorium
AGGTTAGTACAGCAAAAAAATTAACATACATTAGCAATTTTTAATATGGTGATTTAAATTATTTAATATTTTGTACATTATTCATTTAAATAAAATATTAACAGATAATAACAATTATTGTTCAATACTCATTTGCTTAGCTGAGAAATGGGGGGGGGGGTATTTTTCAGATCAGGAAAATTGCAGTTGTTTGAACTCAGTGTACTTGATCTTACTCATTTTAAATTTTGATTATATTATTATATAGTACCAAATTTTTCTTTTCTTTCATCTCCTAGTTTAGTAAAAATTCTGATTTTTCTCAGAATTAAAGAAATTACAAAATTACTCCTCATCCATATGTTATCTGTTCCCTGTTTATAGAAACTATCATATGCTTGTTATGTGTTTACACTATATGGTTTACTCTTTCCATAAATCAAACTTTCCAATTTTGCTTTGTCCTGTAGTAGGACTTAAATTTTTGGCTATTTTATTATTATTATGCAGGATCTATTATTGACCAACATTACCTACACCTTATAAAAGAATAAAACTGGCTTTCAGTCCATTCAAACATTATTTGATGTTTCTTTGCATAGAAAAGAAGCACCACTTAAACTCAGAGGTTTTTCTTATTCTAAGCAGTAACTTTTTGAATTCTGATAAAAATTTAAAATAGAAATGATGAGGGCTGCCAATTCCAGTAACGGTGTCCGGTATGAATTTTAATGGCGGTACCCTCTAATGTATATTTTCATGCCGCCACATTCTTTCTTTCACATGCTTATATTTTACAAAATGAAGGTTTTTTAAATCCCATAATATCTGATATTATAGGTTTTAAAAGCTTGAAATTAAACTTATAAATTTCAATGTAACCTTATCCAGTAATTTTGTCTTTGAAACTATATTTATAAATAATTTTCATATATTAAAAACTGAATAATTCGTCATGTCTCGTACCAGTGAAATCATATATTTTTGCTAAAGTGCAGAAAATTGCTTCATTTGTCGAACTACATGAGTAATACACACATTACCTACTATTCACTTGCTAAAGTGAAAATAAGATTTTAACTACAAAACAGTAAAACAACAACAAAATTTCTGTACATGCTTAAATTAATATTAATGTTACTGTAAAAGTAGTTATTTTTGTATCATGAAAATTAAAGACTCGCAAAATACATTTTTTCTTCTGCTTCAAATAATAGTAAAAAAATCAGAAATTTTCCTCTAACCAAAATTTAATGATTTATTCCAAACTTTCTTGACTACTTGACTTTCTTTCTTACAACTATTTCTTGAATATAAAACAATAATACGACTAATAGAACACAGCTCATACAGTTACAGTATTTATTCCAGGTTCCTTGAAGCCATTCTAAATGGGCAGAGGGGAACAAACTTTTACAGACAAAAGGAAGTTTCTTAAAATTGCCTAATGCAAAAGGGGTTCTATATTCAAGTACTTTTGGTTCAATTCATATAAAATCAGTGACGGATTAAGACAGCGCTGGGCCTGTAGCAAATTTACCAAGGGGCCCTATGATCAGTGACGCACCCTGAAAGCTTTTTAAATCCTTGTACGGAGTATAAGGAAGTAATGCGTGCTTCCAAAAAATTTCAGCAGCCAAATTTCATAGAAAAAACAGATTCCGTAATTTTTTCAGTTATTACAATTATGAGACATTTAAACACTTTACAATTAGTATAATTTGAATTTACTGTAGGCCATATACTGTAAAAGCACCTATTTTTGCGAGCCATAACTTTCGCAAAAATGAAGATATCTGTGATTTTGTGATCTGAAAATTTTGCGAATTTTTGATGAGTAAAATCTAAAGCTTAAAATATTCCAAAACTACCTAAATATAGAACCCTTTTTGCATAAGGCATTTTAAGAAACTCCCATTTGTCTGGAAAGTTCGTACTCCCTCCTCTCCATTTTGAATAGCTTCAAAGAACCTGATATAAATGTAAGTGAATGAGCTGCATTCTATTAGTTATGTATTATTGTTTTGCATTTGAGAAATAGTTGTATTATAGTATTCAACAAATAGATGTAAGAACGAAAGTTGTCAAGAAAGAGTTTGTAGCTGTTCAATGAATCATTAAATTTTAATAAAAAATATCTGATTTTTTATCGTTGTTTGAAGCAAAAAAAGAAGTATTTCGCAAGGATTTAGTTTTTGCAATTACGACAGGCTCTTGAAAATTGCAAAAATTAAAGCCTCGCAAAAGTAAGTGCTTTTACAGTACTACAAAACCTTGTACATGATAAAACTTCCATCAAAAAACTGCAAGTATTTTATCAGAATTATTTTAAAGTAATGTACACGTAACTCTGAAATTTTTAATGTATACAGAGAATCATTTTATATAATTAAATCTAAGACTTTTTACTTTCCAAACATGTACCATGTAAGGAAAGTACTGTAATCATGAAAAAATTCGACTTCGAGATTTTAGTGTATTTACACGTTTTAAGGTCTTCTGAATTTATTTATGCTATTTTTACGAGATATGTGTGTGTGTGTGTGTGTACGTGAGTGATAACAATAGCTATTAAATGGAGCATTCAATTGAGCTCAAATTCAGTATATATGTTATAAACCACCGTCGCAAGACCGGTATTGATTTGGTGTGTATAGGACTTATAGTTTTTCTACAGGGCTATGACAAAGATTTCTTTTACATTATGGCCTATGGTGGAAAATTCTTGAAAGTGTGCTAGCGTTTAAGCGGTACATTCGTTGAGCTCAAATTGAGTATGCATGTTATAAACCACCATTGTAAGACCCGTATTGATTTTACAGTTTTTCTACAGAGCTACAACAAAGATTTCTTTTACATTATGGCATATGGGGAGAAATTATTGAAAGTGCGCCAGCGTTTAAACTGCGCATTCGGTTGAGCTTCAGTTTGGTTTGAATTATTCATTGATTATAATTTATTCAAATGCCTGGTAATGATCTTAATCTTAAGTGTTCTGAAAGTTGAGTGGAGTCACTCCAGATTTTTTTTATTAAGTACTCGCTATTTGAAAACTAAAGCACAAGCATTATAAAAGGGTCATTCCATGTCAAATCAACACACTGATTCAGACTTGATGTCTCAGATTTTCATGATTTTTGGTATGCAGCAGTGTATCACAGACTTACGAAAAAATACCAAATTTCAGTTATGTAGCCAGGGATGAAATTCTTCAGCTTTTTAGCTGATTTCAGCTTTTTTGTGAATAAAGAGGAATTCACTTTTTTGTCTTTTTTCTCTGAAAATTCTTTTTTCTGTGAATTCCTAATTGTAGTTATTAGTTAACTGTGTGATATTTTTATTTTTTAGCATGTTCCAATGTTTTTCTTCTTAAAACTTCTTTCACATTAGTTATATACAAATATCACATGTACAAATTTTTTGCTCTCGTATGATTTCAGCTTTTTTGCTCTTTTGCCGATTTCATCCCTGTGTTGCACAATTATTTTTGAAGTTATTAATTTTTAAAGATTTAAATTTTTATGAAAAAAAATTCATATTTTGGCACCTTTAGATGCCTATAGGCTGCAACCAGTGATGGTATAAAGCTGAGAGTGGTCTCATTCTAAAGCTGTTGAATGGGGCTTTAATATGATATGCCACAAGATAGGGGTTACAATTTTAAAAATTAAAAATTCTCAAAAAGTGACAATTTTAAAATTTTCAAAAAATTATCAAAAATAGTTTGATGTCTAAATACACATAGCAAAATTCTGTTATGGGATCTCAATGGGATCAGGAGATAACAGGGCTTCGGAAATGTATGTTTTGCGAATATTATGTAGTAAAATTGTTTTCTTTATTAATTACTAATATTGTTATGCAGTGTATAGGACATTATAAAAATAAATGAAATGCAATGAGTACCTTACAGCAAAGGTTCCCAAACTGTGTGCCACGGCACCCTGGGGTGCTGCGAGCGTATACCAGTGGTGTCGTGGAGATAATCAAGCTAAGAAAGTTTGTGGAGGAATGTAATGAAAAAATTTCCTCTCAACCGGTATCCACAGAAAAGTTGCCAGGACGATGATCAAGTGGGTGAAAAGAAAAATAATTATGAAGTTTTAGAGAGTTTTCAGTGTTCAGTCGCCTCTCCGTTACACAAGTAGTCTGGGGGGGAAAGGGCAAAATTATATCCTTTCCCAAGAGAGTACTTTCATGATAGTTTGTCCTATAAACACAAAAGAAATAATAAAAAATACATCCAAACTGTTTCATTCTAGCCTTCATATTCAGACTGGCGCCGACTTGTTAAAAATATTGGGGGTGGGGTGGGGGCTCGAATGATTCGATTGGGAGGGCGTAGGGTTTAAAAAATACTTCCCAGTAGCTTCCAAGGGATTAGGAATTTTGTAATTACGTTTAAAAATAAGCATTTTTCATTATAGTCCTTACATTAAAAAATTCCCTTTTTTTACATTTTAGAAAATCTGCATAGACGCGCATTCAAGTATCCTAATTTCAAATTAAATAAGTTTAAATGGAGCGCATCAAAAATGTATATAATTTAATAGACATAAAAGAAGCCATGCGTTTTTCCTACTTTTTTTTTTAGATTACGGTTGATTACCCACTCGAGGGATCTAGTCCGAAAGGAGTGCTCTCCATGGGGTAAAGCTTGAGATTAGCGGTCGCCAGATCGCCAGTGGCGACTGTGGAATTATTCCTGGCGACTGCAAAACAGTCTGTCAGTCGCCAAAATTGGCGACCTGCAAAATTTACTCAGCAAGCAACCCCCTCTCCCCCCCTCGTTTCCGTCCCCGTAACAAAAGTCGGCGCTGTATGTCCGAGCAAAGTAAAGCAAAGCAGTTGAAAAACCGTCTAAAATTGATGATGCGCAAAATTTACTTAGTCCCGTCCATCCTCGGCCTCGTAGGAAAAGCTGAATGTCAGCGCTATATGGACAAGCAGGGGAGAAAGGGTTGTAGACGTCTATGGGAGGGGAAGAAAGGGGAGGAGCTCATCATAACTGATAACATACATGTAACATTTGGGGGGGGGTAGGAACGCACCGGAACAGAATACTCAGGGTCCCTCTCTGTGACCTGACCCGTTGGTTGACCTTGACCCTTTGCACCATCTCATTATTTTATTACATATCCACATCGACATTCCAGTACGCAGAGAGGCATATCCGTGGGACATTATACGTGGTCGCAAAAATCTGAACAAAAGTATTATTCTAATTATAATTTGTTACAATTTCTACAATAGACGGCCGTAATAAAAGGAGAAGAGTGAAAAGGACTTTTATTTAAAACTAAATTTGATATTTGCCTACTGATACAATATATGACTGTATGTGAAAGATGCATTAAGTATCTCATTAATAAGACATTGTACTGAAGGAACGAAGCTAATATTTTTCTAAATTGTAGTACTCCCCTTTGTATATTTTCCGTCGTTCGACTCAGTCAGGGTCCAGTCAACTTAAGAGTAATCGATTATATTTAAAAAAAATTTCATGCGATCTTTACTATGACCCTTCTAAAACTGTAGACGGGAAACACGTGCGGTTTTTTTTTAATTATTATTATTAACTTCAAAACAATACACAAACCCTCTGCTTTTGAAAGGTCGATGAAGAGGTTGGCATTCTTTGCATCCTGATTTACGCTACAGCAGATCGAAAACTACCACGCAAGATGCTTTATTTAAAAGGAACAAAAACGTTATTTTGTACATTGGAATACGCAAATAAAAACTAATGTCATAAACATACCGTTTTCAGTTTTAAATAAATCTAATTTTAGCTGCTTTCATATTATTACGTTTTTCCTTTTGCAAGAGTTTTGGCATCTCTACAATAGCGCGAGAGGGAGGGGGAAGAGAAACAGACAAAACACTTGATTTTGTTTTATTTTGTAATCACTGGTAAAAGCGCTCGCTCTTCAAAGCTTAAATAAACAGATCTCCATGCCTTCAGAATTCCATTAATCAGCGTTACAGCTGTCCGAGAAGAGAAGAGTTTCCCCCCCCCCCCTCCTGTTCACACTTCAAGCTTTTTTTTTTCCAGTTCCGTTTTAATGACAGGAAGTTTCTCTGTAGATTATACGAATAGAAGGCATTTTTGGTCGGCAGAAGCAAAAACATATCCCCCCCCCATGGGCGCCGGCAGCAGGCTCCCCCCGGATTTTTGTATGCAGTGTTTTTAGTTGCTTTTTTGCTCTTTCCAACATGGTAACCATATGTTGAAGTAGTCTTCCCCCCCGCCCCTTGGAAATATTCTGCCGGCGCCCATGCCCCCCCCCCGCAAAAATTTCTCCCTGTTTAAGTTATTTCTTTTATATGATTCACCTTTGTAAATTGAACCCTTAGTATGTGTAACGTTCGTTAAAAAATGTTTTACATAATCAGACACTTGATTATTTGAAAGTGGAAACCTTGAAAATGGGCTGTTTGAGTAACACATGCTTACGATTTCCCCATCTAATAACCGTTTGTTAGCTTCTTGCAAGTCCAAAATTAGTAAATCAGGAAGAAGCGTACTGTCGAAATTAATAGAAAATTGGGGCCCTTGATCCTCTTTCTTTTATTAAGTCCCAATTCCTTTTCCCCCATAAATTCCATGAATGAAAGGAGAGATAAATTAAATAAATAGTACTTTATTATGTGTACACCATAAGTTGAGAAAATGGTCTGCAATACTATATATATTATCTTACCTCCAGTTTCTTACTTAAAAAAAAAAAAACTTTTTTTTTTTACTTAGGCTTCATGTTTCACAAGTACTTGGTAATAGTGACAACTTTCTAATAATGTCAAAATATTCTACATCACTTAGCCATACAGATTTCAGGTTGGCAGATTTTTGGGAGTCCACTGTATTTATTTAATAACCAACTATTTTTCGTAAAAGATACGTTTGAATTAATCTGAAGAGAAATTTTAAAGTAAAATATTTTAAATCATTAATTTTATTACAATTCTCTATTTTTAAGAGATTTTCACTTTTAGTTTGGGGGAGGGGGGGGGGGTTAAGCTCCTATAGCCTCCTCCATGTGTGTACCTATATATAGTATAGACACAGACAGTGATGTGATGATTCTAACAAGGAGCTGCAGCCAATCAGGAGGAATTAATAAATTTTAAATTCATAGTACTTAGATTTCTTTAAATACAGCTAGTTATTTCTGAATGTAATATATGGAACATGCCATGCATTATTACTAAAAAAGCATTGAATCATTAAATGTACAAAATAAAAAATCTCATATTTTCATATATCTGAAAGGGGGCAGCAAGGGTGTCGAAAACAAAAATTACGTAAGTCCGGAAAATTTTGGCCACTAACTATATCAAAGTGGCCACTGAACTTTGTAGGGTCACTGGCCACTGGCCACTGAGGAATTTTTTTAATCTCAAGCTTTACCATGGGGTCTTTCTAAGTTGTCCTGACTTCTATGTACGCAAAGTTTCGGAGAAAACCACGGGATACACCGAACGTCTAGGTCGGTGGATGCGACCTGGATTTAAACCAGGCACCCTTCATCTCCGCTAAAAACTCAGCCATTGGTAGGGAAATCAATCTTTTTAACTAACTTCAAAAAAAGAAAGAGGCTCTACGTTGAAGTGAATAAATGTATGGATTTGTTCCAACAATAGAAGACAAAACAAACATAATTAAAGGTACTGATTTATTACACTTTAGCTTTACACATTAGATTGGATTTTCAATAACGGTAAGTACTTATGAAACCTTTCTCCATTCAAAAAATAATGTAAAAGTAATAGCCACTGCTTGCTTCATTCAATGCACTTCCTCTTTTTTTTTTAAAAATGTGTATTTCTATTAGTCCTGTATCTCCTGATCCCATTGAGATCCCATAATAAAATTTTGCTATGTGTATTTAGACATCAGAAACTATTTTTGATAATTTTTTGAAAATTTTAAAATTGTCCCTTTTTGAGAATTTTAAATTTTAAATTTTTAAAATTGTAACCCCTATCTTATGGCATATCATATTAAAGCTCCATTCAACAGCTTTAGAATGAGACCACTCTCAGCTTTATACCATCACTGGTTGCCAGCCTATAGGCATCTAAAGGTGCCAAAATATGAATTTTTTTTCATAAAAATTTAAATCTTTAAAAATTAATAACTTCAAAAATAATTGTGCTACATAACTGAAATTATGTATTTTTTCGTAAGTCTGTGATATATTGCTGCATTCCAAAAATCATGAAAATCTGAGACATAAATTCTGAAAATCTCCCAAAATTGTGTTGATTTGACATGGAATTGGAATGACCCAAAAGTCGTAGCGAAAGGAATAACATATAGAAAGATAAACACTAGAAAACACCCCTGAGAGTTAATGCCGTAGACCGATTTCGATAAATATGACTTACCAACATCAGTGCACAGAGGATGGTAAATCATATTTAAGGAAACTGGTTTTGTGGCACTAAATCTCCTTAGTGTTTTTTCTGTGTTAAAACAGAGTTATCTCTTTCATCAATAAATTCATAATTTACAATTTGTAATATTCAAATTTCATAATATACGATCTCTAGACCTGGGCCCTTCCAAGTTCATGGATCCCACATGGGTGTGGCTGGTTGGACCCCCTGGGTCAAGGGCCCGGTCCTCAAGGGGGCCCCAATGCGCAGTTTCAACTTTTAATTATTATAACTAATACAACAACCTAGAAAAAATCTTTATTTTTTATCCAACAAAATTTTAGAAGATAGCTAATTGTAACTTAAAATTAAAAATAACATATTTATGATTAACCGTTTATAAAAAAAGTTTAGTAAAATTGTCATTATGTGAATTGGTGTGCATATTATCTCCATCATTTCTTCCTGCCAGGCCAGCCGAGAGAGAGGAACAGTGGGGGGAAATTGCCCCTGGGCTTTAGGGGCCCCATGACTGGATGAAAACTTTATCATGTACTAGTTGTCTGCCAATGGTTGAAATTTGACCATAAAGCATTTTTAAATATCTCTACTTATTATAAAAGAAGATGTCTGTGTGGGTAGGTGGGTCTGTGTGTCGGCGGCGTTACGAGCAAATGGCTACACCCAGGGTGAGAAATTGGGAGCAAAAAGCTAGGCATCAATGGCACCTAACTTTTCTTTCCCGGTTGCCAAACTGTCTCGTTCAGGTGCAGTTTCGAAAACCTTTGTTTATATGCATAAACTATAAACAGGTAGGCTTAATGATTATGTACAGTAATAATAATGAAGATCAGGACTATTAAAATTAAGATAGTAATAAATAGTAAGTAAATATAAAATCAATTTTTATAGCTTTCCATCTATGCATCCAGAATAAAATATTATGATACATTTTACAAGAACATGGTCTTTAGTTTTAATTTAGAAGTATTTTATAAATTGTTGCTATATAACTATCAGGTTGTAACAAAAGTTTTCCGCCAAATCTGCCTGAAAAACTCATTTCTAACTCCTTAGATAACTGTTTATGAACTTTCGGTATCAAATCTGCAAAGTGTCACATGATACAACAACAGTGGTGGGAAAAACTACTTTTTTTTTGTAGCGCGCTACAACTACCGCTACTTTTCGAAAAATGTAGTTAACTACAACTACAACTACTTTTTGACAAATGTAGTTAGCTACACTACTTTTGAAATGTAGTCGCTACTTCGCTACTTTTTCGCTACTTTTAGGAGACAAATTTTGCTAACAGATTCAATTTGCATTACATTCATATTTAAGGATATTTATATCCTAATTAGAGAAAACTATCGATATCTAAAGCCTTGGTTTTCTACTCGCGTCCAGCGTGATTAATGACCTCAGCGGGTGTCTCTCGCGTCCAAAGAACGGAAGGTGGTTTCCTTGTAGCGTTGAGCGCCGCAGATTTGGTGGACGCACGGAAGACCCCGGGCACCTTTTCGCCTTTAATTAGAAAAAAACTATTGCTCTAATAAACAACTACCAGGCGAGTATTTGAGCAGGGGGAGGCGGGCCCCCTCCGAAAATGTAAAGCAATTATTAAAAAGGAGCTATTTTGAAACATTTCTTTTAACTTTAGAACAATAAAGTTTAAAATACCGAATCGTCCCCCTCCCCCCGAAATGGAAGCCTAGCCTATATATACGCTACTGGCAACTACTGCTAATTATTGAAGTATTGCTGAAACTAATTAAATTTTAATACCTCTATGATAAAAATAAATTGGGAACGTGAGCTCTGAAAGCATGAGAAAAATCATGAGAACTAAAAAAGTTTTTAAAAATATAATAAAATGGATGTCTGAACGGGAAAAAAAGGCCCGTTTTGAGACCCCTTTCATGTTGTACAAACATTCTAGTTTCTTGAGCACAAATCAAAATTAATGAGTATAAAGGCCTTTTTTCATGACTTACCAAATTAGTGATTTATGACGAATGACCCGTGTGAACCATGTAATATTGTATAATTGTTTTAATTGAAAACATCACATATGATATGCATATTATAAAATAATGAAAACAATTACTAATTAAATTCATGATATATCTATTTAAAACGGTGAGCGGAAAAAACGCCGCTGGAAAAAACGCCGCCGGAAAAAACGCCACCCGGAAAAAACGCCGCCGGAAAAAACGCCACATGGAAAAAACGCCACCCGGAAAAAACGCCACCCGGAAAAAACGCCGCCGGAAAAAACGCTACTTTTAATAGTAATCTACTTTTAATAGTTTTATGATGTAACACAGTCTTTATATGCTAATCAACGCGGCAAGGAGCGTAGCCAGAAAATTTTTTCGGGGGGATTGTATGAGATATAATTTTGTATTGATAAACTTAATTTCTTACTGACGACTTAGGAAAGGGGGGGGGGCTTTGGAACCTAGAATTGGCTTGGGGACACCGAAATTTTTTCGGGGGGTTGTATGAGATATAATTTTGTATTGATAAACTTAATTTCTTACTGACGACGTTGGAAAGGAGGGGGGCTTTGGGGCTCGAGCCCCCCCCCCCATAGCTTTGTAGGATGATAGAAAATAATCATATATCGGTGTCTTTTTCAGTCTCCAGAATCTATAAAAACATACTAACCCCCCTCCCCCAAACCCCCAAATCTACTGAATTGCTACACGCTACTGCGCCCCTATCGGATTGAGGGGAGACCTAGGCTGAGATATGGCTTATTATTACTGGTTTTCTTTTTATAAGGGCAAGAATTTATTCTGATTCATGGTAATTTATCTTGTTAGCTCTTGGTTTTTAAATAAGAAATTTTAGAATAAGGAACATTTATAAGTATATATATTTTATATAAATATTTTTATTTTTGAAAATATTCAATTTAAACATTGGTACTCTTATTTTAAAGATGCCTTTTTAAAAACTAAATTATGGTATTAATAAGTCAAAAACAATTTTTAAAAAATCTTCTTTAAATTAAATGTTAGTGTAATTGTAATGTTTTTAAATAAATTTTTAAATGCTAAAAAAAAAGCATCACTTTTTAAAGTAAACTGGTTTAAAATCATTTAAAACTCATATCTTAAAATGTAAAATATTAGTTATATATAACTGTGATTTAAATTAATAGTTAATTAGTTTTGTTAAAATTAGTTGGAAAAGTTTCAATAATACTTTCTAACTTTTGTAACTTTAGTTTTTAAACATTAATTTGATCAGAAATAGAGCCTTTGCTAAAGAACCTGACTGAGAATCAAAGACGACCTTGTAAGTGAACGCGTCCGTTAAATATGTAGGGCCGTCTATCCTTTTGCTGGGTTGTGAGCATTCAAAACTGCATTATTTTGTAAAAACATGATCGATTCCGGTTCTTGTACTACAAAACAAACATACAAAATTTGCAAATCAAATTATTAATTTATAAGTTTTTTATCTAAATAATTGATTTACTTATTTATTGTATTATTTTCAAGACAAAGTACATATTCATTTAAAGATGGAGAACAACTCTTTGTAGTGTGACTGGATGTCGACAGCCGTACTCATTTTTAGGGTATACTGGTTTTTTTTTTTTTTTTTTTTTTAAGTGTCAAACTCAGAGCCTGACAAAATCGAGGGCAGACGGGGCAGCTACCTTGGGTCCCCAGTGAAAGGGGAACACAAAATGAAAACGCCCCTGTCATAAGTAATGTAACATTTTTCAGGAGAGGCTACTTAAAAGAAAAAAAGTTAAAAGTGATTATTACTAAAATAAATTATTAATTATATCAATTATAATCAATCTTTGATTGCTATTGAATTATTTTCTTCCGAATTCTTTGATAACAATTTTTAAGTGAATAAAATTGAATAATATATTAAATTTTAACACATTTTAAGTACTGATTTGAGCATTCTAAGATTTTGCTTACAGAAATTTAGTGAATTCTTTTTCATACTGCAGCATTTCTTTCCAGAGTTTATATTACTTTGGTACAGGGGCGTAGCCACGGGGGGGGGGGGGTTAGGGGGGTCATCAACTCGTTCCCCCCTCAAATTTGAACTCGTTTCAACTGAAATTTGTCCTCAACTCAAATTTGAACTCGTTTAAAAATTTAAATTCTAAATCACATCCAATAAACTATTGCCTTTTAAAAGTTATTTAATGTTTCTTCCTATGAATAAAAATCAGATAGTTATTTTCTGGAAAATAAAAAGGAATACAAGTGATACACTTTTTTACAAATAAAATAATTGGTATGTTAATAACTTGTACAAATATTTATAAATTGCGTAGTCATTTTATAAATGAATTTTCAATTTATCTACACGAGAATGCTTTTCAAAGATTTATCGCTTTTTTGCCCTTTTTCTTTTGGGATTTTCGGAGTTTAAACATAGCCATAAGTTGTTGTGACATGATTCCAAAAAAAGAAGGGAAAAAAAAAAAGAAAAAAGAAAGAAAAAAGCCTCTGCGAGATCCTCTACCTCCGCTTTGTTCTTTTTTGACCCCCAGGACATGTATATCTTACCTCTTTGTCTAATGGTCAAAACATTAGGGGTCGAATGCTATTTTTGGAATTCTCCTTTGACCTTGAACAAGTGTTCTCACTCTTCTGCAAAAGCGGAATTTTCGTTTAACCTTGAACAAGTGGTTTTGTTTGACGGATTATTGCAAGTTTGTCGAGGGGGGGGGCGGTTAGTTAGAAGATTGACATATACATCCAATAGGATCTTGTACATTAATTTCTTTCTTCTCGGGGGGGCGGTCGCCCCCTCCGCCCCCCTTTAATCCGCCCTTGGTGGCGGTTGAGGAGGGAGGGGGTAATTCTTCAGTAAGAAAAGTCACTTCAGTAAGAAAAGTCAAAATTCATTTGATATGCCAAAAAAAACCCATTTAAACATGAAAAAAATAAACCCTTATCCCCCACCCCCACCCACACACGCACACCTATGTGTTAATTAAAATCCCTATTTAATAAGGATTTTATTTCTTTGAAATCTTAACACTTGTATGTCATCAGCGTACCTTAGTGGCGTAGCCAGGAATTTTTCATGGGGCGGGGGGGCGTTACGACTACTGCAACTCACATATATGCATATTTGCTGTGAGAAGGGAGTGAAGAATATACATTTTGTATGGCAAAATATTCATCATGTGGGGGGGGGGTGGTATGACCCCCCTGTCCCCCCCCCTTGGCTACGCTACTGGCGTACCTGAATGGTTTTTTTGGGGGTCATACTATTTTTTTTTTTTGTTGTTAGCGGAAACCGAAATCTTTCTAGGAAAGTCTATCCCCCTCCCCCCTTCCTTAACGCCTACCAAATTATACACAAATTGAATTATTCAATTAGACATGTGTCTTCCCCCATTTCTGGAAATCAAAGTACATTAAACTTCATAATTCAACTTCATACCTCCCCTTTTCTGCAAAAGAAAAGAAATTTTTTCAAGTATTTAAATAAATTATTACACAAATATCTTTTTAGGTGGCGTTTTTTCCGGCGGCGTTTTATCCGGCGGCGTTTTTTCCAGGTGGCGTTTTTTCCGGCGGCGTCTTTTCCAGGTGGCGTTTTTTCCGGCGGCGTTTTTTCCGGTGGCGTTTTTTCCGGCGGCGTTTTTTCCTACATTCATTTAAAACATTGCATTAAAAAAATCCTCTATATATGTTAAAGAAATTTTAAAAGTTATTATCATCAACACAACTTTTTCTTTGTGTTAGGTATAAAAGAATTTTATAGAATTATATTGTTATTTTAAGGCTAAGAGAGAGATAAGTCTAAGGATTTTACAAACTATTAATTATTAATAGAAATTCTCATATTTTCGTATTAAATTCTGAAAATTATTACACAAAAAACCTAATAATTTAAATATAATAGACACTTTAAAATTTTAACGAAAGAAAGCAGAATTTCAACATATTCATGGAAGACTGCCATGCCTCTAGTATAAAATAAAAACCACATAAATTTATTCAAAAACATGTTTATTAAATTTTAACAAGAGCTGGATCTCAAAGTTGTTATCCGCCAAACATGATCGTCGAGGAGAAAATACGTCCGATGCAATCGAAAACAATCTTTGTACAGATGCACTGGACGGCACGCCAGTGTTAGTTTTTTTGAAGGCTTCTTTCAAATACGTGTACGCCGAAAGCGAAGATACGGGTTTGATTGGCTCTGACAAGAACCTTGTAAGTTCTTCCTCGTAACTATTTCGAGTGCATGCGAAAGAGAAATTAAAAAAACCAGAAAAGTCATCATCCATGGGCCTCATCATCCAGTCATGATCCTCGATACTGATATCTGAAGTTGTCGGAAACATATTCTGGAGGTATTCCTCCATCCATTTTTTTGGCTTCGGTCTTCCTCTCCTCCTCAATCCAGAATAGTTTGAATCTGGGATGGAAACAAGCTGAGAGAACAGTTTCTCTGTCCCACAGCAAATGACTAAATCTCGTTTCCACCTGACAACTGAAGATTTTGCGCCCCCACCTATTTTTTAAAAATGCAACTAGGTAGCTTTCATATACCATTTAGCGCCCCTTGGCCGATGCTGCGCCCGGGTACAGTTGACCTTCCTTGCTCCCCCGTAGCCAGGGACGGCCCGACACGGTAAGCAAGGCATCGGAGCGCCATATTCGAACTAAAAAACTAAGGAAAACTTAATCTGGAGCATAACACGGGGCTTCTTTACGTTTGCAGGGAGGCTCCACGTACCCTAGATAAGCTCTTGCACCTAGCTACGCCACACATTTAGCTATAAAAGCTTTCAGGGGTTAAAATGAGGCTTTCAACTTCAATAATATACGGACTGTCAAATATGCATGGTGCTCTGAAACTCATTGGCAAAAAGTTAAAGAGTGGTAAAGGTAAATAAGACGGTTATGAATCACGTAACAATGTAGGGTTTGATAAGTCGTCCTCGAGTACCTGTTAATAATTTATTTTTTCACAGAAAGTTCACTAAAATTCATTATTAACATGATTGATTACTACTGTACATTGACTAAAAGATTTATTATTAAACAATTATTAACAGGTAAATGAAACCATTTCCGACATCCACAGTGCTATATTATTCTGAACAGCCTTGGTAGAGATGGCGCCCGGTGCGGTCGCACCGTTCGCTCTACCTTAGGACCGGATCTGAAAACTGTCACTACAAACGAAGAACACTGTAACCGAGGTCAGCAATATTTTTAGCCCCTGAAATAATATCTTGGATGCATATGCTTATACCTTTTGTCCCTTTTCAACAAACTCAAAAAAGATAAAGTTATCAACTCGTCAAAAAAAAAAAAAAAAAAAAAAAAAAAAAATGTGTACAATTTCTAGATATTTACTTTCTTTTTTTTACAGTTTCAGGTTCCACGAAAAATGTACTAATCAGTTTTTACACTTCTTTGAAACAAAAAACATTCCTAGTTGTAGAACATAATCACGTGATTAATTAATGTTTGAAAAGCTACAATACTGCAGAACTGTCATTACTCTTGTGGAAGTTGAACACACCACCAGGACACAAGGATAATAAAGAGTGCCCAAACTCAAAAAAGTGCACTATAACGTCGAAAAATGACCAAACCTTAATATAAATAAACTTAGTAAAACTAAGCATAAATAAAATTGTTGTTCAATGCATCGATCATAAGGAGGAGGCAAAGAGAAAATTAAAATTGTCGGTGATTCTTCCAGAAGCGGTCTCGATGCTTTCAAGAAAATTCCTGTGAGAAAACCGTAAGTTTTTCTCACGCTTCGTAGTTTTCCGTAGATGGTGAGTGAGAGGATGGGGGGGGGGGTCGCTAATTGCGAGGACTGACTATATATCATGTCAGATTTGAAAGGATATCGCCTAAAAGGAAGTTCACGGAATACTGGACACTGAATGATTGGCAATCATCCTGGCAAGTGGACACTACACTGTATTTATGGGTGCAATAAAAAAAAAAGATCAAAGAAAATTAATGATGTTACAAAAGCATACAATTTACAGATATGTAAAATTCCTTTTCGAAAGCAAAAAATACTCATTTTTATGTTGATTTATGTTGCAAACACGCAATAGCAGTCAAAAATATGCAGACCCTGATCAGACATAGAAGGGGCCCCGGGGCAAAAAAAAAGGTTGTTTTGGGCCCCTGTACTATTACAGACATTTTAACTTATTTGTGATTGTTTTCTATTTTCCCAGCATAAAAATGAAACATTTCAAAATAATTCTAAAATTAAATTAAAAATTACCCATGTATTTATACTCATTTAGAACAAGACTATGCATTTAAAATTGATTTTAATATTTTTTAATCCATTTGTATTATTAGCGTATGTGTGCGCTGAGTTACACCTGCCAGAAAATTTTCTTTTCTTCATCATAATATTTAAAAAATGCTAACTAATGGATATTTTGTGATAAGTACATACGGCCATAAATTTTCAATAACGCCTTTAATTTCTATTTTATTGATCTAGTCTTAGAAACCATTATCATTGTGTTAGAAAGAAGAACAGAAAATAAGTCTCGAAGCCTTTTTATTGTTACCCAATTATGATATAGATAAGGGAAATTTAGCTTAATAAAAATTATTATTGCAGCATATATAAATTTAATATACAATAAATGGAGAGATTTGCGAGGCCTTTATTTTTCAGGGGCTCACGGGCCCACACGCCCGTGTGATAATGAGACTCTCGAGGCCCCATCAAAATAACCTCTGTTCAACTTTGGACCTCTCTTTCCTTCCTTTTTTTTCCTCTTTATGGCAGATTGGTGATTCTACAAATAATACTGAGAACGATAAAAAGAAAAAAGATGCACAATGTCAGGCTTCCGCTTCAGGCAAAGCAAACCCCCTCCCCCCCCCTCGTGTGCGTGTGTCCCCTGCATGAGGGGGGGGGGCGGAGGAGAGATTGGGTGTCTTTCAAGCATCAGTTTCAGTTATGCTTGGAGTCAGAAGAGAGAGAAATTGCACCACGGGATCAATCGCCGGAAATGATGACACGGCAAAAGTAGCTTCCAAAATTCGCTACAAACTACTGTTTTTTTGTAGCGCGCTACACGCTACACTACTTTTTTAAAAAAGTAGCGCGCTACACTACAAACTACAAAAAAAAGTAGCGGCTACTGTAGTTTCGCTACAAGTAGCGCGCTACTCCCCAGCCCTGTACAACAATAGTACTTAAAGCTGTACTCATAATTCGTTGATATTCTGTAGCTGACTTTTTGCAACACAACTGGAAGTAAAGGATGGTTCTAATCCTCTAGAGTGATAGTGTCATTTGAGACACCTTGTACTTAATGATAACTATATTTTTTACAGATTTCACACCATAGTGTTATAAAGTCTCTTTCTTCCAAATGCCAAAAATTGTTTGACAAAATATGAGCCAATACGCCAACGCGAACTGTGTGCTGACGATGTTTGAGGTAGCGAGAAACTTTCGTTACAACCTAATACAATGCCTATGGTAGATAAACTTCTGCAGTATACGTGTTCGTGTACTAGCTTCAAAATGTCACCTGATCAACTACCACTGTAAGCAAACAGATAGTACATGTTAAAATTGTGGAAATATGTATTTGTATTCTGAGTGGGTTGAACTGAAGTTGGGAGAGGGTCTATGAAAGCTTTCAATGTCACCAAGAAGGATATTTATTATTTTACATAGCTATTTTATCTTACCAAAAATTATTTTTAATTAAATTACTTAAAACATATTTTAATACAAACTGAAATTTATCTTAATTATTAAAATTTTATATTTAAATAAAAAGTTTTTTTTTCAAATAACTAATTCAATTTAAGTTTTTTTTTTTCTATTTACATTATCTTTTTATTTATTTACATTAAGAGTTTTATTTAAAAAAGATAATATAAAGTTTAACCCATCAAATAACATTTTTATTCAAATAATATTTTTATTTGAATATCGTAATTTAGGCCGGAAGTCCGAAATTTAGATTTTTCCAAAATCCAGACGCTTTGCTAATGCCCCCCCCCCTGCACACACACACAAATAAATAAATCTTCTTTCGTTTTTTCCCGAAATTGCAATTAATCCATGTGTCGTTTTCAGTCACGACCTGCTGCACTTAACTAGCCGTTATTGCGGTGCTGCAACGTGCCGCTGCAAATAAAATCCAAGATGGCGTCCGGACCGTAAACCTGTACTCTCCCACGGTTAATAATTATATTTAATTAATTAATATTAACTAATTCAAATAATTTTTACACTGCCTTCTTTAAAAGGATCTCGCGCGTTCATCAATATTGATACCAAGTATTATCATCGCATCTTCTCACACCGCCGTGCCATACGAGCTGAGCTACCGCTAAAACACACATTTGCAGAAAGAATCCGATATGGCGAACGCGAGCTCGTAGTTTCCTCCGATCAACTTCATTAATATAAATGGGGTTAAAAAATTATGGCTAAATTTCTTTAAGTTCCTCTATTTGTTTACGTTACAAAAAGTGCGATTTAAATGATTGCACATCCGCAGAAGACAAGAAAGTGGTTTTCCGCACGTTTTTCAACCACAGAAGACTGTCTGCAGAGGATCGTTCTCTTTCTGCCACGTGACGGTGCTTACAAAAGCAAAAGTTTTTTTCACGGAAATTTACATTTATATTTTTTCAGCACATTTTGAAAAATAGTCGTCTAGACAATAAAAAAAGTCCCCAGAAATCGCAAAATATTCGTTTTTCGCGGTATTTTTGTTTGAAATGTTGCCGGAGTCGGCCGATGCCAAAATAGTCGCTTTTTAGTCACCTGTGTCTGGCAAAATGTTAGGCGTCAAAAATGATGACTGGTTCTTAAATCTCGGTCGTCAAAACAAAAATTACAGTTGCAAAATACGACTAACGACCGCTAATTTCGTGCCCTGGCTACACCTAGAAACACCAAATTTGGTACTCGATAAGATCTAACCATGCAGTTGTGCACCTCAAAGCGATTTTTTTCAAAATTCGACCTAGAATTTTTTAAATTTTATGTTTTATGCGATTTTTGGCATTTTTTCTCACCTAATTCGTAATAACGGCAGAAATTTCGCTCTCAGCAAAACTGCATTTATATCATCGGATAGAGGAGAAAATGTTGTTTTAAAAACAGTTTGTTCTGAATACGTAACATGATTTACCAATTTTTAGGAATTTTTTTACTAAGCATCTGTTTTGGCAAATTTTTTCGTAAAATAATTTTAAAACTCTCGCATCTTGAATTCTATCTGTCATAACTTTTTGATATTTTGGCAAATAGTGAAACATTCCCTTCTCCCTCTTTTAAAATAAAAATGAAAACATTATGTGAATTAGGTGATTTTTTACAAATTTTAATGTAACCTAATGTTTAGAATTTAATCGCATCAACACAGAGAGCTTACGGGATTACATTAATTGATCATGGCACGTAATAATTTTGTTGCATTGCCACAATAAGGATTAGAAAAAAGGTTTTTTCAACCAATCGAGTTTTTAAATGGGATATTGGAATTTCAATTCGCAAGTGAGGATCTATTACGTCAAATGCTTTAAAATACGTAAAAATTACGCCGCAATTTTAACGCATTTATCCCTGCTCTTTTTTTTAACACAAGGACGCGATATTTTGATTAAAACTTACTTTAGAAATAAACTGAGAAATTCATGATTATTATTATTATAAGTGGTTTTTAATCCGTTGCTTATTTAAAAATTGAAATATTTGAACGTGGCTGAAAATGTTCTTCATTTTAAAAGCTACAAAATTCACTTTAAAGCGGGATATATTAAAAATTTTCTATTTACTTTTTTATTTTTTGCATTTAATTATGTGGCAGGCATATGTGTTTCCTAACATGCATGTTGCGAGTATAGTTTTATTTTAACGCTACGTTCTTTCATAGTGTCGTATTCTAATTTTCAACGTTGTTGTAAATTTTAATATGATACCATTTGAAAGCTATTGAGCAAAATATCCAAATTAACTCCCTCAACCAATCGGGGTATCTTTTACGGTAGTTAAACAGTGACGTCATAAATTTTAAAAAATGCAGGACATTTGTAAACTCTGCTACTCTCATGTCCTATCACAGTTATAGCGATTCTAAATAGCTCCTCGAGATTACAAAGTTTGATGTTTTCAGTAGACAGAACTATGGAGGATTTATAAGATATCTTTATATTGGATACATGGATATTTAAGTTGGCACCGCTTGAATATTTTTCACCACGGTGAGATTAAATGTTTTGCAATGCTAAATACGCCAATCTTACAAAACGATGCATAAATTAAATATGTATGGAGAGCTTCCTTAATAGCAACTATTATGTGAAATGAATAATGTTTATGGTAATGCGTAAATTGCAAAGAATCGCCATAGAATAAAAAGGTCTTATTTGTGCCAAATAATGTAAGCTGTTTCATTAAATTGAGCATTAAAGCGGGAGAAGTGAAGATATATAGTATTAATATGTGTAATAGGTAGTATAAGTAGATTTGTAAGAATAATTGAATAAGTCACAATATACCACGTTAATAAATATTTCATGAAATTAAGTGTTCTGTTTATCCTTTTTCAAGGATTATTTTACTACCAACTGAACGATAAGTAATTCTAATTTGCGTTGATATATCCCGCAGTAATTTCAACAGAGGAGATTACTTGAATTTTTAAAAAAATGAAATTCTGTTTTGTCACATGCAGATATGATTTTAGAAAAATATTCTCTTCTTCCTGTATGAAGAGCGGGTGTGCAGCTATTTTAAAATAAATGGTTGTCCATTTCATGTAGTGTCTGAGGTATTTAATGCTACAACTTGAACCTAAAAAACAGTATGATGTAGAAATAACACATTTTGAAAGTCAGGAGTTCTCTGCAAGCTGCTAAGCTTTTCACTTTTCTGATCGTGAATGACACTGATGTAGTTTTTTGAGTCATTATATATTGCAATGACACCAGGTTAGTACTCATGATGCAAACTTTACATCATAAGTGAAATAATTTTGCTTTTATTTTAGATATCACATCACAGGAATTAACTGTATTCAATCAATTAATTTCACATGTAAGGAAAATTTTTGTTTCCTACCGTGCGAAGAAAGGGCATGCAGCTAGTACATTTATAAAAATGAATGTCTGAAAATCTGTATGCGTGCAATGTCCAGAAAAAAAACTACTGGATGCAGAGCTCTGAAAATTCAAACATATGAGCCCATGCCTTCGATAATGTCCACCTCGATCTCAGAATTTTAAAATTTTAATTACTTTTTGAATTATTAATTAAAAATTTTCAGAATGCCATGCTTGGCAAGTTTGCCCGCATGATACTGTGAGACAAAATCACGTGCATTGGAAAATATGAAATGGCACAGAAATTTAGTCAGTTTAGTGCCAATCTATATTAATAAAAATGAATGTCTGAAAATTTGTATGCGTATGCGTGCAATGTCCACAAAAAAACTACTAGACTCGGAGCTCTGAAAATTCGAACATATGAGCCCATGACTTCGATAATGTGCACCTGAGGTTCAGAATTTTGAAATTTTAATTTAAAATAAGTAAAAAATAAATACTATTTAAATACAGTCACTTTTGTGTCTATAATGCAAATATATTTGTTATTCACACATGCTTCATTTCTCTCTGGACCTAATCCTAAAGTCAATGCGGACGAAGTCGCGGGTACCAGCTAGTGCATGAATCAAGTTATTCAGTCAAAGGGTATGTCTCACCATTCCATATAGATGGAACCAACTAAAGTGACTACCTTGGCTAACAGACTATCTTTCTTTGTGGCCATTTTTGTACAATTTCATTTTACAACTAACACACTTTTCTCTGAAGACTGTCTTTTGTAAAATCTCTACTGTTATTCATATTTTGCTAAATGCGAAAGCAACTCCAGCGAGTCATTGAGTCATCCCTCTCTACCGACCTTGGATTTCACACATTCAATTTGCATTGAATGTGTGAAATTTTAAACAATTTAGGCTAATCTAAAAAGTCTAGTGCCCCTTCCAAAAATTGAACCTGCTGCCATAGGCGGCTGGTGCACCAAAAAAGTGGGGTGTCAAAAGAGATGAGTATGCAAGTAGAGGGCACCCTTAAAGCTGTTTTTTTTTGGGGGTGGGGGGTGTAAAATTGCCCTATTATAATTGAATTTTAATGTCATTATTGATTAATGACTTTCTCTAAAAGAACTAGGATCAAAAATCAGAACGGATGCCCACCGAAGACTCCCTCCTTCCAATTCAAAGTAGAGACCTGCACGGACCGGGCCGGGTACGGGATTTATAAATCTGTTGTTGCCGGGCCGGACTTGTGTTAGTGTTAATTTCTTTCGAGTTCCTGCAACCCGCAAAAAAGTTAATATTAATCACTTCTTAATATAAAATGTCTGAAAAATATTTATTTATCGATCTATCTGGTCGTCTTTATGTTTTTTTTTTAATTTCTGGAATTTTCAAATTTTTACTCCTCAACTCTGGGCCCGTAAGGGCCGGCCCATGATGTTTCTTCAAATGTGTTACGGGCCCGGGCATGGCCTACAAATTCAAGAATCGTCAGGTTTGGGCCGGGCCGGGACTCTATTTTCAGGCCCGTGCAGGTCTCTAATTCAAAGTTCCATTTCAATTCTTATGAAATAATAACATGCGAAGAACATAAAACACTTACTTGTTAAGCAAATCTTTCTTTCTTTAAATTCTTGAATCGATCAATGCTGTCACAAAATGACAAACTTCCAAACACAGAGAGAGAGGAGGTCACTAATAAATTCATTTATTTGATCTTATATTATCCATCCTAATAAATTATTTGGTATTATATTATGAAATATTGGCATATACATCAAATTTATGGAAGTAACATAGGATCTTTAACATTAATTTCTTTTTTCTCGGGGGGTGGTCGCCCCCTCCACCCCCCCCCCCTTTAATCTGCCCTTGTATGGAAATATATCAAAGAGTTCCTTTTCAACAAGAAAATTGCATCTTTTCCTCAGTTCTGTTATCTCTGGATATTTCTGGCAAAGAGTTGTTGTATTTTTTGTGCATTTTTTGAAAAATTTTCATTTCTCTCTTTAATTTTTCCATATCAAGGTCTAATCCATATCAAGAAGCAAAATGCTCTGTTCACTTCTCCATAGTACTCTAACCATGCAAATTGGTCAAACCAATATTTTTGGAATTTCCTCACTTATATATCGGATATTCAAAGTCTAGAGGCGGATGTGGGCCTTCGTTTATTTCATTTTTCCTGTATTTATGATGATCCGAAGTGTCTCATTATCTTCAGTTCTGAATCCAAGTTATTTGCACTGAGACTTGATGTTGGTAAATGATCAGCCTGTGTTTCCTTGAAACTTAAACCATCACATTTTTTATTTAAATTGCTAAGCATATTTTGATCTGCATTTTCTCCAACTGGAATCTTACGGAAACATGAAGTGATGGTCTGTTGGGTTTTAAGCCGCTTTGCTTTTAACATTTCAAAAACAATTATGAATATGGAACAAATAAAGATCATGAATCAGAAAAACTTAGACAGCACGCGCACAGTCAACCTACTGCTTCAAATTAGCATATGGGAATGAAATATTCACGAGATCCTTACATCTGGGCAGGGCCGATTGTAGAATATACAGTTCCTTTCGGGAAATTTCTAACTTGCTCCCCCCCCCCTCCCACATACACTCACAATCTCCTACAATTAAATCCCTTTCTAAATGTTCATATAAATATGCTTTCTTTTTCTTAAATGTAATCTTAAAAGATACTGTAGAAAGCCGTTTATTATCCCTTCCATGAATTGTATTCATGAGTGGTCAGTTTAACTCTTTAGCTCCCAAAGAGAATCTCATAGCTGTTGGTTCCCATCGAAATGGCAGAAAATGGCCTGTCTGCCCTTTCCCCATGTAACCTCCCTTTTTAAATAGCGTGAGAGGCTGCCTGTTGTGATAATCCGAAGACGGTCTATTGAATCTATTCCAGAATACAGGAAGGTAGCAATGACAAAATTTTAAAGTAACACGCCTGCAGGGGGAGGGGGGTGAATTCTTAGAAGGCTACACTCCGTTTTTATGACAATGAAGGCACTCGGAATGTTGGAGGAGATAAAGAATAATTTTCCCTCCTATCCAAATAAAGGAAAAGGAATGCGGATGGCCAAGATCTATTTTCTTCCCATCACAATTACTGTGACTTGTTTTAGAGAAAACGCATCGAATTTCTCTCGCCGAAAAACCGTTAAATGCGGGAAATCTAATGTTCTTGACGAGATTTTTTAACATTACAAGTATAGGAAAGATATTTGGAACCAATAGAAAATGACGTTATAGGCGGGAAAACGGTAAATACGTCTAACTTTAAACGAGGGTTGCACTGTATATATATATATATATATATATATATATATATATATATATATATATATAGACCTCGCACTAGGAAAGTTCACTTTCCCCTTCTCTTGTTCGGTTTACGTATTGAGTGTCTTGTCATCATTTTTAGATGAATTGTTACTTTTGAACTTTGAAAATTGGGGGGCGAAGCCCCTTTACTTTTGGAAGTGAGGGGGCAGTCGCCCCCTCGCCCCCCCCCCCTCCATACCAGCCGCCTATGCCTGTTGCTGTCCTCGGCTAAAGGCCCATTATGTTTGGACTTATAAAATCTTAAACCGTTGAATGATTGAACTCTACTTGCTGAGGCGTACCACTGACCATGTATAAAAACTTACTTCCTCAATAAATTTGCCCTTTTTCCGAATGATTGTCCTTGAGATTTATTTACTATCATTGCAAATGCAGGTATATTTGGAAATTGAGTTTTTGAAAGGATATGGTAAAATAGTCAGTGGCGGCTCATGGGATACATCAAGTCCTGCCGGGCTGCACTTGAAATTATCAGCACATACTTTAAAATAATTTCTATAAATTTTCTTAAATTCAGATTAGAATTATGGAATTCCCATGGTAAATTTTTTAAAAAATCTAAAAAAAAAAAAAAAAACGTATTGTAGTAACTGCCGGATTACTCATTCAGAAAAAAAGCCCTTTAATCTTCCTGCAATTCAACTGCGAAAGTCGTTGGTACAGCCCTCATAGCTGATAAAGAAATTGTCAGCACCATAGCCATGGTAACGACTATGTAAGCAGTCTTGCTGGCATAGGATAGCATAGGGGGTATGTAGCTAAGACTCAGATGAAGAAAGGTTTTCTGACTGCGGCTGCAGTTGTGAATTCGACTAACTGATTGGCTCGGACGAGAAGTGAGGGAGAGAATAAGACACAGAGAATATATGTTCTAGCTCAGCGTTTCTCAAACTGAGGGTGCCCCCCCCCCTCAGAACATTTGCAGGGGGGGGGCACGAGAAAAACTGAAGAGCAATTAGTGATGCATGTTTTTAAAAAATCATCTTATTTATTCTCATTTTTACTCAAAAATATGTCCATTTTTTCTTAAAATGTTCATTATTAAAGATTAAAAAACTCAATGTATGCTGAAAAATGTGAGGAGGGGGGCACCACCGTAAGGTAGCCTTTGTTGGGGGGGGGGGCACGACGTTAAAAGGTTGAGAACCTCTGTTTTAGCCCATTCTAACAGAAACAATAGTATTTTTTTGTCTGGTAAGGTTGAAAGTTTTTAGCTTTATTTGTTACTGTGTCCATGTGTTATTGGAATCTATCATTTAACCGTTTTGAAACATGGAGCCCTGTTACTATTCAGGTTGCGTCTTGCTTGAAACTCTGTTTAACATATGGAAAGAAGATGATAAACGACAAACACTAAAAGAAAATAGACCGACAACAAAATTCTTCATTCATAAGAAAAAAGCATGTTTGTCTCAGCATGGTCGTAGCTTCCATTCATCATGATATGCACTATTCTCGTGGCTATGTGGCAGTTTTTATTTCCAAAAAAATGTTTTGTTGGCAGTGTTTAATCGTTGAGATAAAAAAGAGCGTTTGGAATGGTACTGGATAGGATGGATTAACCACCATCACACGAGCATGTAAAACACATGAAAGCACAATCGAACATTTAAAAAAGTCTTTAAAATTTAAGGAGTTGATAAGAAGTGGGAGCTAAATTGCTGATGAATTAATCGAAAACTCTCGACTTTATATTACTGAATTTATCAAGAAGGTAAGCCTGAACAGACGTTTCATGCAATTATCCATCAAAGCAATATTCTTTTTAAGTAAGCAAGAACTGGCATTTAGAGGACATGGCGAGCGAGAAAA
Source organism: Cheiracanthium punctorium (assembly GCA_038373885.1). NCBI lineage: Eukaryota > Metazoa > Arthropoda > Arachnida > Araneae > Cheiracanthiidae > Cheiracanthium > Cheiracanthium punctorium. The sequence goes on from JAWZYV010013482.1 coordinate 26,614, forward strand.
TTCTTTTAACATGGGGAATTTTAAAGGGCTTTTAAAATTAATGATATCTGAATTAAACTGCCTTTTTATGAGGACATCACGGATTGATTCACAAGTTTAAAAGAAAGGAGGATTGATTTGACTTATAAAAAATAAGTAAGTTTACTTTTTTTTTCTTTTCTTCTCAAGTTATCATTACAAAAGAAAATTCTAAGGAAACTTCGAATCAGACACGGATTATTGCAATTTTGAGGATAGGAGCAGCTGGTTGAAATTTATGTCCATTTTATGGAAGTAAAATAGGATCTCTTACATTTTTTATGTAATTTCTTTTTTTATCCTGGGTGAGGGCTTAATCTGCCAGCTTTCGAATTCAGTAACAAAGATTTTCCATTCCTGTCCGGAGGAAGGGAGGGGGGTCATATGTTTCTGGCTGCACTAACATTTTTGACCCCAGGCTGCTACTGAAAATAGTACCAGAATATTTTGTAAGTGGAATTAAAATTCCTTTATTTCCTGCGGTTCCAGTTCAAACTTCGCAATCAGTAACATTATGATGCATAAACTTAATGAAAATTCTTGTTTTATTGACTAATGCTTCCTTTGTATTTTTCTTATTAGTATAATGATGCAATTAACTTTCAATACTAACTTATGTAGTGGTAAACTATCGTTATTTTTTGATTAGCCAGGTGCAAATCCCGCCAACAGTTTTTTTGGAAAACATTTAAAGACTACTTCTGAAACACTGTCTTTTGCCCCAAAAAATATGGAAATTTTAATCCGTATACAAAATAGTATTTAGATACAGAATTCAATATTTACAAAAATATCAATGTACTAAAAAGAAATTTGTATTCTTATTGGTTATATAATGTGGCATTGGGAAAAATATGCGGAATTGAATTAAAATATGAAATAAAATTAAACTTCCAAAATATGGAAAGGGATAAAAAACTGTACTGGAAATCACATTAGGTTTGCAAGCATTAGGTGCAGATTACAATTATTTGGTAATTTTTCACTTGCTCCCCCCCCTCCCCCAAATTACTCACAATCAAAGAATTTAAAAACTTTACTGGATAGTTATTGATTTCATTGTCATCATAGCAAATTATTTTATCATAGCTATGGTGATATGTTCTCTATTCATCAGTTATTCGATAATTCAGCATTAATAAATGTTCAATAATCATTTTTAGGTTCTATTATAACTGACTTCCAAATGTTATCTGAGAGTATGTTTTCGGAAATACTTCCATACACTTACTTCATTAATAATATTATTTTCGGACTATATTCCGTATCCAGTGCTGTTTACATATCAATGTTTATGTTTACGTTTCATTTGGTGATCGTTCTGGTGCCAGGGTGGCGATGTACAGTGGGAGTCAAGTAACCTGCCAGTGGTATTTTTGACTGGCAACCATAAAAAGACGTGTATCGTCGGTTTGGGAATTTGAAATTGTTTCATGTTATGGATGGAAGGGAATGAAATATGTTATTGTATGAAAAGAAAGTGTGTGTGTGTGTGTTTATTAGAAATATGGTGTGAATATAAAGCTAAAAAAAAGAAAGCATGTTGGTTTACGTTATCAGCCGGTGTGTGTGTTTGTTAGAAATGCAGTGTCAATATAAAAGTAAATAACAGAAAGCATCCAGGCTTTACGTTATAAGCCGGTGGGTGTTAGGGACATTTCTGAGCGGTTAATTAAAAAAAATAGAGGTAAGTGTTTTTTTAAACGAATCTTGCAATGTTTAAGGTTTTTAATATGAATTTTAAATTGATATTTGATGTTTTTATGCTGTCGTAAGTGCTATTTAGCTGCTATTATAATTATACTGACTTTATATGAGGTGTACAACTAGGTTTTTTAATCCACCGTTGTTTTTTTGAGTTGAAAACGGGCCAGTGTTTGCCCAGTTTACATTAGCTTTATGTGTACAACTAGGTTGCTTTAATCCACTGTAGTTTTTTTAGTTAAAAACGGTCCACTGTTTACTCATTTTAAATTGCCTGTTACTGAATTTTCTGACATTTTTTAGGTTAAGTATGGACAGTGAATTTTGTGTCAATGTTTTGGCTAGTGAAATATATGTGCAATTGTAATGTGTTAAAATACTTTGCTGATCATGCAAAATGGTTGGCGACTGTCGCCGTGTTTACATGGGGTATGCCCCAGCTTGTATGATTTTACCTTATTTTCATTCCCTATTAATTGCTGAGTTATTTCTTCAATAATATTTTTGGAGAAAATTTGCTTTAGCATACTGTGTGGCGGGAGATTATGAAGAAATTGTCGAATTGACACTTTTCTGTCCTGTTCGGTTGTTTTTTCCACAGCTTTAAAACATGGAATTTACAATACTTTGCACACTTATCGACAGTCTAAAAAAAGTCGTCAATCACATTGCTAAAGCACATTTTAGTCATTGGTGTTTCGGTAAACTGGGGAATAATTTCATTTTTTGTAAATTTTGTTGTACTATAGAGTTATAGTACTGTTGAAACTTAGTGTTGTTATTTCAAACCTGGCACAACAATGGAATCATTGTCAAACTTGGCACGAAATGCTGTGTGCCAAATTACTTCTCTAATTTTTTAATGTGCATTAGCATATTATGCAAAAATTTTAACGTTCGCACAACCACCTCCATACGAACTTAAACTGTGCCGAATTTTACTGTCATCCATTTGCGCAATGCGTTGCAAAAGGGACACAAAAGTTTTGCTTAGTGTATTTATATGTACATAGATAAGGTTTTGTTTTAGAAACATCAAATGTAACCACTACTACTAGTAATCCTAAAGTTTAACTCTTTTAGTTAGAAACAGAATACATTGATATGCTTAACATTATTTTATAAAAAGTTTCAAAACGAGTACAAGAAATTTACGAGAAATTTTATCTGGGAATCGTCCCAGAGTAGCTCAGTGGTAGAGCACCCACGCGTTAAGCAGTAGTCCTGGGTTCGACCCCCAGCTCTGAAATTTTTCGCCTAGTAAGGTAAAAATTAATCAGCCTAAACACTCCAACTTGCTTAATAAAACACAACTTTTACGAACTTTCTTAGTTTAATATGAGCTAATACTAGACAAATCAATTTCTCCCAATAAAGTGGTGTGTGGGGGAAAAATGCCCCTCACAATAAAAATGTTTTTTTTTTTTTGTGTGTTGGGGAGGGGGGGGGGGCTAAATAGATAGTGAGACTGACAATGTTTAAAGATATTTATATTTACAACTGTTTGTTTTTTTAAATATATATATAATGAATGTTAATTTTCATAAGTATATATTTCAAGTTTCTAACACCCCAAGCCCTTTCCCATATGCAAACATATAACTTGACAAGTTTAAATATATAAAATAATAATTTTCTCTATAAAATTTTTAGAACTTTCGAAAACAAAATGTACTCTAAATTGTGTGTTTAAACAGTTTTTTCCCTTCTAAAAGGACATACTTGTAAAATTTCATTATTTGGAGGGTCTTAACCAATACTAGGTGTATTGGCGGATTTTGCTAACTGGGGATTTTATTGTGCGGAGGACAAATTTAAAAAGTGTAACTTTTTGAAAAATAATGAGGAGTTTTTTCGTAGCTGTAACTTTCAATCACCAGCTAAGCACTTTTCCACCATGAAAAACTCAGCGGACTATTTTTTTTTATAAAACTGATAAAGTTAGCTATCACTTCACCAATTTTTTTTTGTTATAATTATTTTTAAAAAATTATTTTACCTATTAAAAGGTTAAAATGTATTATTTCAGACTTAAACATGTATTATCTTACATGTTTGGGTGGCTGGGCAGCTACACCCACCGTAAATGTTCCAGCTGATGTTCACTTTGATCATATGTATAACTAAATGAATTCTAGGACGAGATTTCAGCTTTTTTCCTATTGGTCATTAAAAATGCCAGCTGGCTCCAAGACTATTACAGACTACAAAAATGTATCATGATGAACAAACGCTTCTATGTACCCGAGGATAGCTTTTTGACATGCTGATACAAAGCCCTAGGCAATCTGATAGGGGATAGGGCTTGGAAAGGAAAGGGAAATAATATGGAACATAACTTGTCATTTTCTTATCACAAAATTAGTCGCCAAATATTTGAAAATAGTATGAAAATTGCATTTTCTGAGAAAGTGTTCCTAGTTGCCTGATCTTTAATCTAGTAGCAAGTCTCCTTTTTAGTTGCTGGTGGGATACATTGATGTTACTGTTTATTTGGAACTCCAGTTTGCTTTGGGAAATGGATATTTTATAAAAATTTATAATTAAACTATGGAGTGGTTTATCTTTTTGTTTTATGTTCTTTCATACTCATCCCCAGAGATTATTTAATTAACTGTAATAAGTAACTTGGTATCCAAGAGTTTTTTTTCTCTGAGCCTCTCTTTTAATTTCCAGGGAAGAAGTTTTTTTTTACAAATTTAGAAATTTCTTCTTTATTTAGTCTTATTTTGTAGGAGTATTTAATTATAATGTAATGCTTTCATTTATAGCCATGGCAGAGGATTTTGATCCATGTGAATGCCTATATTCTCACGAAGCAGCAATGCAGAGGCTTTTAACTCTTGTAAGTATACATATTTTTTTATGATGGGGTCTTTTAAAGTAAATTATTTTATGATGATGGAGTTAATTTTTATTTATTTTTTCAGTTGCGAAATTCTCAAGCTTATTGTACTACAGAAGAATGTTTTTCAACTCGTAAGATATATGCATATTTAATAAATTCTTAAACATATTGTATTTAGAGCATAATAAATTTTTAATATGTATGAAATTAAGTGAATATAAAATTTAAATATATTTTTAATTAATATTTGTTATATGCATACCTAACTTACAGCTAGCAATTTTAAAACAAAAACGCATTTACATTTTATTTCTGATTAAGAGTAAATATTAATGCTTCCAAACAAAGGTAGCACTCAAAAAGTAAGCATCTGCAATTGTAAATATTGTAGTAGCACAAACAGACTGATGCTTTTTGATGTGTGTGTCATTGAATGTTTGTCAATTTAATTCATTTCTGCAAATCACAAAACACACCAAACTGTTTGATAAATCATCAACTACAAGAAGCTAAGGCCTATTCAGTTTGTAGAATCTCTTATTATTGTTTTAAGTCTGAAAAATTTTAACTCGGACCTGATTTGTGGCAAGTTTTTACTTTGCAGTAAAGAATGCAGAAGAATAAGTAAATCCTTACCTTAAGGCAAGGACCACAATGCTCCTGTTTTCCTATTTTTTCACTGTAATGCAATTTCTCCTCCTATGTTTATCTTTTTTCCCCTTTTTTCACCACCATTGTCTTTTGATTTTTTCTGTTGGAGCAATGGTGACAACTTACAGGGTTGCCACTGTGGACTAAATGACAACTATTCTTGAGCTTTGGTGACTTTTTTTATGCAAAAAAAAGAGCACTATTTGAAAATGCAATTTTTGCAAGGTTTAGGCGACTATTTCCAAACTTTATCAAGGTCAGAGGGAGGTAGCTATAATCATTATTATTTGCACCATTTACATGTTGTAAAGCCTAATTAGCGTTATTTTATCCCAGTTGCTGATAATGTCATCACGGATCAGTTTCCCAGCCCGATGGAGACATTGGCTGCTAACTTAGATTTTTCTGCCGATTTGCAAAAATCTACCATTTTGTTTATTTTGCAGTGGATTTCTTTTTTCATTATACAGTAATACCTTGATTTAGATGAACCCGGAGTTACGCGATTTCCAAATTTTGCCGATTGGCATTTTGTTTACATCCAAAATAAGTAACTTGTCGTACATATGTGTTATCTATGATTTTATTAAACATTTTTTCCTAAATTGCTTTCTTTAGTCTCTGGCCTCAATTAAGAATAAATTATATGCGAAATTATACTCTGACTTATGCGAATTCAACTTACACAGTCATTGCACAAGTTCTAGGTATTACTGCAGGGTGTTCAGCAGTCGGGAGATGTACTTGAATTGTTTCACGTAGGAAATTATGCTTAAAAATATAGAATTTCCGGTCATCGTCGGGAAATTTCTCTTCTACCAAAGAAGAACATGGCCAAATTGGCAACAGCTCTGCTGTAGAACAAATTTAGGTGGACAAAGAGGTGAAAACTATTAATACAAACTAAATTTGTGCCTGTTTTGCAGCCACACCACAAAAATGAAACGCAGTATCGAGAATGTGTCTTTCGTCGCCTGCATGCATCTGAGATGTACTACACACTCAACAAAAGCCCAATTGACATTGCAAAAATGCTCAGTTGCAGGGGCCGTTGAGATTATTTTGAATTAATCAATTTGGAGGAAAATTCCAAATTTGGCAGAGGGGGCTGAATTCTTTGCGATCTCTGAAGTCTCTTGAGTTGTGTTTATGCAATTAGAAACTACTACTCTACAATAATTATTAAGACTTTTTGCCTCTTGCGTCTCCCTCCTTCTTCTTCCTATTTTGACGTAACAGCATGACACCTGGGGGCTCGTTGACCTACCCATGGAAGCCTATGCATACAGATTGAGAAAAATTGGCAATAATGCCGAATATGATAAAAATTTGAATCTAAATGTTTTTGGTACCTTTCGGGTCCGAAAATTTGTTGGTAAATTGATCAATTTCCATTATTTTGCTATTACAAAACTTGAATTTTTCGTGGTTTTGTTGAAATAAAGCATAATAATGGTTTTAAAAATTTGTTTTTTTAATTCCACCACACTTTTGAATTTTCAACACATGAAGAGTAAAAGTCACAGCTTAAATATACTTATTCATACTTGCCAATATTTATGAATTCAGCTTAAAGTTTACGATTTTACAAGAAACTCGCAGTGCCTCGTTTTCAAAAATAATCGATTATTTTTACGATCTCGTAAAATTTACCATTCATGTGATCTTTCCACGGTTTTGTTTATTTTAAGAATGCTTAATTGCCGGCGATCGTAAAAAATGGGAATCTATGGTAAATCGATAGATTCCCGCTTGTTGCGATTGCTTTTTTCATGCTTTTGTTGAATAAAGCATAACTGCGTTCTTAACAACTTTCGCAAAAGTACAGATTTTATTAAATGAAAGAATTCAGTATTTTAAAATACAAATTCCACCACACTTGAATATTTAACACATAAAGAAAGAGTAAAATCATTAAGGCAGTTTAAATATACTAATTCATACTTGCCACTTTGTGAGCTTTCAGTTTAAGGGTTACACTTTTCCACCAATTTTTACGATTTTATGCAAAACTTAAAATTATGCTTAAATTTGGCATCCTAATAATAATTTCATAGAAACCAAACATGTAAATGCAGTTGTAATTGCTATGATTTCAGGCTTGTTCCACTTAAACACCCAAAACATTCAGGCCATTGTAAAAGAGCTTGGAGAAGCTGAGGGAAAAAATAAAAAATAGGATTTATAAAGCACCCCCCCCCCCAAATGTTTTAGTCATTTCGGTCCCCATCAGTGACACCAGAACTACAGGAAATACCAAAGTAAGCAATGCCAAAGACAAAAATTTGTTTTTTTATTATGCCCGAGATATAATATTTTGAATAATAAAGAATAAAAAGAAAAAAAAAATTCTATTGAAAAAGTGACAGAAAGATGTAAAATAATCACCCTTATACAGATTTAAAAGTTGGTTACATTTGGAAACATAATATTAACTAAGTCCAACTCTATACCCATTTTACCACACCACAGGGGCATAGCCAGAGGAGGGGCTGAGAGGGCTGCAGTCCCTCACCCAATAAAATCCTGGCTACGCTACTGCCACATCACACTCGAAAACACAAGTAGAAAGATATTTAAAATAAATTCATACTTTTTCCTGATAATAAGCTGTTTAGATTTTTTTTTTTTTTTTTTCTAAATTCACAACATTTACAGGACTTTCCCCATTTTCATGAATACATTTGTTTTTTGAAAGCTTTTTGGAGACAAGAAAAGAACATGGATTCAATAAGCAGATGAGGGCAGTGGCGGCTCGTGGGTGATTTAAGAGGTTCACAAAACAAATTTCAAAAATTAAATATGCAGATACGACGCACCTTACAAATTAAAATATATTTGCATTTCCAGCAGTTAAAGGAAAGCAATGCACGCAACTGAAAGAAAACAAGTCATCTTAGGTCTTACATTTCATCACCAAGATAAGTTTTGACAAAGGTGCTGTCTTGACTCATTTTATTTCAATATTTTTTCAAAGGATACTATTGAAAAATGCCATTGCTTTAGCTCCGAAACACGTATCTTAATTATTTACACTAGTTTGTAAAAAAAAAAAAAAAAATGTAGTGAAAAATTCTAGAAATTAAAAATATTAAGAAAATGAAATAAAAATTAATTAACTAACCAAACGTAATAAACCAAGGCAAACTATACCGCACAAAAGTGGCCATGGGTGCACAATGAATTAGTGTGAACAGACAGATTTCATGAGTGCCGTCCTTCCTCCCAGCTGTCTGGGCTTCTTATCCCACAGAGCGGTTCAGAGGGAAAAATTTTCGTTCGCACGTGCGACTGATTAGACCGTGTTGTAATAACCTACACTACAGTGCATTAGCTATAACAAGCGTATTTAATAATAGTGGGAGGAGGGGGGAGAGACTAAAACTCACATAAATCTAGAAGTGTGCTTAATATTTGCTTTAAATTTAATTTGTTAATGTGTTTATTCTTCAGTTTTTTCCTTTGGGGTTCACGTGCTCATGTGCTCAAATGGAGGAGCCGCCACTGGATGAGGGTAGTATCTGTTTCTAAATGCAGCTAATAAACTTGATGAATATATAAATATTGTTAACTGATATCCAAAAATATAGGCCAAAAAAAGTTTTAATTTTGTTTAATTAGAAGTAGATTTTTATAATTAGCATGTACTTTGAATTTTTTTTTTAAATTTAAGCTCCTGGACCTGTAGCTGGCCCAAATAATGGCTCAGATGGAACCTTCATGATGTTTGCCATGGGCTGGGCATTGTTAGCTCTGGTGTTGTATTTTTTGAGACCATCATCTTTGATACAAAGAGGCGATTCAAAGCCTTCCAGAAATAATGTAAGTATTTTATTATCCTCAAAATTCATTCATTTTATAGTTTTATGTTAATTTGCTAAGATGCTCAGTTCTTTGTAATATTTCGTATTTGGTGTTTAGTATAGCTAAAAGCAAAACGAGGCTTTATGATAGAATCTTTCAATTTTTGTATGCATAACTTCTCCAAGACTGCTTGTGACATCTTGACCAAGTTTGGATAGTGATAGCAGTCATAGCTGAGATGGTTCATGAAGCAAAATGGTAGTGATTGGTCATGTCATTAAAGAATCATCACTGAATGAAATTTTCTGTTTGTTTACTAATTCCTCTGAGACTGCTCATTTGATCTTTACCATATCACAGTAACTGTGGCTATGGTGTAGGTCAGGGGTTCCCAAAGTGACCATGATTTCATCAAGTACTTGCTTGAATTTTAAATTAAAACTGTAATTATGTTGATGTTCTTACTGCTTTACTTCTCTAATTTGTTCTTCACAACCGTACAAATATGAAGTACATATGGCTATGAAATTACAGTATTCCACAGATATTCTATGACAAGGTGTCGTGAGAAAATTCTGATAATCCTAAGAATGCGACGACTTGTTTGGAAATCCTGGTTTAGGTGATATTGTAACAAGAAGGTAGTGATTAGTCATGGCATTGGGTGAAAATTGAATTACAAGTTTCCATTATATTGATAAATACAGGTGAAAGTAATAAAAGCATGTTAAAAAGGTGCTTCAATATTAATGTAATTTTGCACGAGACCCTGTAAAAGAACTTTACTTCTATCCTTTAAATGAAAAGTGAACCTTTATAAACATGTTTACTTACTTATTGTATTGCGCAGGAAATAGATAAATATCTAAACTGTAACAGTCCATAATGTATTGAAATTCTGAAAGATCCTGTAGAAAATCTATTATAGCTAAGTATGCTATTTTTGATAGGATTTATTTTGTAATTCTTAGCAACACATATGAATTTTGTTTTGTTTGAAATATATGAAGGTCTCTAAAATACATTTTAAATAGTGTGTAATGCTTTTATTTGCCAGGAGAGGACAGCTCACGTCACTGAATGTGTCGTTTAGAGCTATGTACGTCCTTCCCACAGCTTCCCGCCCAATTTTTGATTCTCATCATAAGATAGGGGACTTCTGAATATTGGCATCCATCAGAAACTGCTAGTGACCACTGATAGGACTTTGGAACATGTGCACATACACGGTGGTCTTTAGTGGTATGCTGGTATTGAACCTGCAACTTTCCATTTATGAGTTCAGCGCCTTAACTACTGGGCTACCATGGCCTCGTAATTCTTTTGCATACTGCTGTAATAATGCTCAGTACATAATCTTCAATAGTAATGTATTATCATTTACTTTATGGACCTGTAAATTTTTAAGGTAACTGAATGTATGGAAGAGGGTGAAAATTGAATTGTAAGATGCCATTACAACATTGATACATACAGCTGAAAATAATAGAAGTGTGTTAAAACATTATTTTTTGTTAAAAGGAGTCCAATAATTTGGGCCACCTTGATAGCTAATAACAATAGTTTGAATTTATAAAGTTTTTTGAAAGTATAGTTTGCTTAACAATTATGGATCGACCGATAGTATCGGCGCCGATACCTCCAATTTTTTTAGGTATCGGTACTTTCGATTCTAAAAGTATCGGGAAAGTATCTGTTTCTGTTGCTTTCATCCATTTTCACCGATACTTTTCAACCGATACTTCGCTTTTCAGAAAAAAACACGCAGGCGCAACACCATTCTAGAATCTTTATTTTGGTAATGAGATGAGAGGCGTCGTTTCATTGGCACATTTGTTTGTGCGAGTGTTTTCTAACTGCGTTTTGTTTTTCTAACCATCGCTAAATGCAGAGATGCCAACATTGTAAAGATGACATCAGGAGAAAAGTGATTAAATTTCAGGAGTCGTTTTTTAATTTTTCCCCCCAGCTACATATTAAAAGTATTGTTTGATTTTTCATTCTAATGCATTATTATCGCTTTATTCAAATGTCACAACCACAAAGAAAGAAAATAATAATAACATTATTATTAAAACTTACTAATCCATTTTAAATTTATTTACTTTTTAAACAAAACATAATTAAAGAAAGTCATAAAAAAGAAACAAACTGTTGATGGAACAAACTTTTTTTTTAATGAGTACATTCTAAAAAGCACTTGACTAAAACCAATATAAAATAATCATGATTCTGTACATACACAAATAAACTGCCAAACAAATCATACCTAAACAAACAGTACTTTTTGATTTTTCATCCTGGTGCATTATTCTCCTGCTTAAATCAAACGTTACAACCACACACAAAAAAAAAAGGAAATTAATACCATTATTACAACTAGCAAGCATTAAAGTTAATATAAATGTATTATTAGAACTTACTAATCCATTTTAAATTTATTTACTTTTTAAACAAAATTATTGAAAATGGTATTCATATATACTGAAGTGTGAAAGCATTGATGTAGCAAGATGATAACTTTTTAAACAAAATTATTGAAAATGGTATTCATATATACTAAAGTGTGAAAGCATTGATGTAGCAAGATGATAACATGTGAAGATTGCTGATGGAACAATCTTTTTTAAAAGGAGTATATTCTAAAAAGCACTTGACTAAAACCAATATGAAATAATCATGATTCTATGTATACATATACAAATATATAAAAGGTTTCTGCTAACACTGACAAACAAATGATACCTAAATAAACATACAATTTCAAAGCACAAAAATAAAAAAAATTATCAAATATCACTATAGCATTACTATCATGATAGACTAAGCCTTTTCCCACTAGACTTCAGCTCAATACAAATAACACTCATTACTACATTAAAATAGCAGATCATCCTTAATTTGAACACTAAGCAAACATATATTCTAAATTACATTAAAAAAAAGGGTACAAAATAGATACTTAAATAATTTTCTTGAAAATGTAAAAAAAAGAAAAAATCTTTATGAAAAATTAACACTCAATATCAAATAAAGCATATCAATCATTATTTAAAGAATTGTATGTGGCAGATTTTAATTTTGAAAGCAGATCCTTAGAAAATTTTGAAGTGTAGCACTTTTCATTTCTTGAAATAGTACTCACTTTTTCGACAATAATATCTGAAAGTGTGCCACTGGACATATTAGGGTGATATTCAGTGAAATTTTTTCTTACAATGCTGAAGATCCTTTCATCTTCAGCATTACTATGTGGTATAACCAATATGGCTTTCATTATTTTGGATAGCAAATCAAACTTTGATTTGCCACTGGCACTTTTTATCTGCGAAATTTTCTGCCACATTACATCAATGCATTCACACTTTAGTATGTCATCATTGAAATTTTCAATTTGATAACGTAGAAATTGATTTTCAATAATTTCAAAGTCTGTTTCATTAAACATATTGTTAAACTTAGATAAGAAAAAATTTAGGTGTGAAAATGGCACGGACTGCCTAATTTCCACATCAGCTACTTCAGCCGATTCTAATAAACGATTTGTTAAGTCAAATATTTAATGATGTATTTAACAGATGTTATGTAAAAATCTTTGACATTTTAAAATAAGTTTCTGCTATCGTCTTCACACATTTTTTTTTCAGACATCAGATCACTCAAGAATGATCTTGCTTCGTTGCCAATAACTATAGTTGAGCTATCCTTGTGATTACTTTTGCAATCAGCGTCGACAGACAAAATATCTTCCGCACTTGCAATAGCAGTGGGCTTTAGGAATCTTACATACACTTCAGAAAGAAGTTCTATAAGTATTCGCCGCAGTTTATGAATAAGGGGAGCACTTGTCATTAGGCATTCATTTATTCTGGTGAAAATAGGTAGAACACTTTTCAAGAACAGGCAATACAGTTTCACCTTTGGATCATTGAGAGAACTGTATATTCTGCACAAACGGTTTTGGGGTTCACATTCACTATTTTTTTCTTCTTCAGTCTTTTTTTTTTTTTTTTTTTTTTTTTTGATTCTTCAACAACAGAGTCATTCAAATGATGCTTGCGATTCTGTGATACCTGAGAAGACTGATTTTCTTCGAGAGTAACTTTTTTTTCCTCATTTGGTGCCTTAGGCTCATTTTCTTTCACTGTACTACTACCCTTTTTCTTTTTTTTTTTGGTATCTTGGTTGATGGTTCTGTTTCATCTTCAAAGAATTTCGTCAATGGTTCCCATTGCTCCAAAAGCCTTTGATTGCACTTTTCAAGTGACAACCAACGAGTCATAGAATGCTTGATTATTTTCCTGGTTTGAACTCCACACAAGCCTTGGAAACATTTCAGCGATTGCTGTCGCTTGGTGCTCTTGTTCAGAAAAAAATATATATATATCAAAAGTTCATCGATTGAATAGGGTAATTTAGCAGCAGCATTTTGAGCTGCTATATGTATTAGATGGCAGTAGCAGCCCATGATGAATATATTAGAGTTCTTATCTGCCATATATTTTCCTACGCTTTTGTATTTACCCGTCATAACGAGGCATTGTCACATCCAAATGCTCCACAGTTTTACAGCGAAATGCATCGCTTTTCTAATTTGCGGTCAATCAGGGAAAATATATTTTCGCCTGTTGAGGCTTCTGTATTGCTAGCAATACATAATAGAGTGCTAAGCACTTATCCTTTTGTTTCATCAAAATATCGCAGGACGATTGGATACAAAGTTTCTGATCCTCCGTCATTACTGCCATCCGTTGACAACGAAAATGGAGAGTCTTTAAGGCAAGCCGATAAGCCATCTGATGTTTCAGCAGCCATCAACAATATCATTACCGTTGTCTTTGTCCTTCCAGCATTGTATTTAGAAGCAATGTTGGAGTCTGGAAACATAGCCTTAAAAAGTTGTCCGGCGTGATCAGCAGCCGCAATAGGGATATTATGCTCTATTAAAAATTTGGCAAAAAGAGCTTCAGCTTTTATAACATTAGAGCGATCATCGGCAACAGTTTTTTTAACACTGTCAGCAGCAGTGACTTTTTTTTGTGCATCGGGCCATTCACATGCCTTCTACAGTCATCTAAACCGCCATGTGCAATGTTGAATTCCGAATTGCAAATGGTGCAAAAGGCCGAACAGTCTGCTTTGCCACTTTTCAAGCATGGCCATTGTTTGGAATATTTCAGAAGAAATTTTTGATTCAGAGTCTTCTTCGGACAATCATTTTTATCCATCTTAAATACGTATCACAATAAAAAGATAACGATAATTGAATCAAAAAAGAGCTTTCAAGTCAAACAAATCGACGTGAATCTTAAAAATAAATACTCGTGCTCACACACGCGGGATGCACACTCTGCTTATTACAGTTAAAGTTGTAGTTAAAAACTAGATTAGACTACAAAATAATTTATTGCAGTTGACAGACGGGGTGAAAATAGGAACGCAGGCAAAGCTATTTGCTGACGTCATCAACTCTATGGTCTACAACGTTTTCATTCGCTGATAACTTTATGTTTAAGGCGGAGTCTCCCATTTAGCAGTGACGCTTTAACAGGCTGCTCTTTGATTCGATGATTATTGCTTACGTATATAGGACGAAACGGAGTTATATATACAAGAAGCAAAGGAAAGAAATATTGTTTACAACTTGCATCGGACACAAGTCAAAGTTTAGGATTGGGGGAATTTTCATTCGTACGAGCAGATTTACGTATTTTTTAATTGATTTCCGTACTACCGTATTTTACACTGCATTTCCGGAGTAATTCCGGAAAGGTTGGCATTTCTGCTAAATGGATGTCATATCACCAAGTGTGGTCGAAATTATGGACGAAGAATCGTTAGATGACAGTTTAACAGGACAATCGCCTATTCTTCTAAATTATTTTGAATTGGTGCCCAACACTAAATACGCTCTCTGCAAGGATTGCAAAAACAAATGTCGAGAGGTAGGCTATAATTTTACTTCAGTTTTATAAACGTTTATTTTCTCACTGTGTTGACTCGAAAAAGAGTTCATTCATACATATATATATATATATATATGCACACACACAATTGAATCTCCCTATAATGAACTCGCTCGGTTCTAGTTGAAAAATTCACTATAGAGAAAATTTTTTTGTACAGAGATGAGTGTCTAGCTCTTGATAGATTTCATGCTTAAGAGACATGCTTTAAATTTTTATTTAAAAAAATTGGCGCAAGGATATCTGATTCGGCTTGGGGGTATGATATAGATATCAAAATTGATGGGGGAGATGGTCCCTGACATCGTTTGATATTTCAGGGGATGGCGAACTTTAAAGTGCTAAAGCAGGTATGGGAAACCTTTGAAAAGTCGCGGGCCAAACTTGCGGATTTTAGCGAGGTGGCGGGCCGTATAATTGAGATTTATATGGGATATTGAATGGTTTATACAGAGCTTTCAAGTGTTCCGCGGGCCGGCGGTTGTCCATATCAGTGGTGCCGACTACGTGGGTGCTCCGGGGCTCAAGCACCCACTGAAAAAATTCAGAACTTCCCACAGAAATTTTAGTGCCAAGTCATAATTTGAAGTTCCCAGAAAGGGCTAGGAAAAGACGTTTATGTGGGTGCTTTGGGCTTGTAAAAAAAATTACGTTGGATGCTGAGCACCAGCAATCGTCTGATAACCCCAACACAGTGATGTACACTCAAAGAGGGTTCCCGCCCCAATTATGCCATTACGTAATATGAATATTTGTAAAGCATACGGAACTTTTTGCATTATTTCAGTACTAAAATGCTTTATTTGCTTATTAGTTGTGTGAGATTTTAAAAGTTTAAAAGAAAATCTTTAATGAGGCCAAATATATGTGGATGCTTCCAGGGTGCAAATTGACGGGGAGGGGGGGGATGACGGGGATCGTCCCCGGCTGAAGAATGTAATAACTCTGGCTATAGTAATATTAATTGATCCCTGCCAGGGATACTATTTGTCCCCTGCTGAAGAAATGTTAAATTAATAACTGTCCCTCCCTACAAGTTCAACAGTACCTAACGATTTTAAGTAATGAGTATAGAAATTTTTCGTTTGTTTACTAGACAAAGGAGCAAGTAACAAGTATGCCTTTGAAATAGATATACACATGCTGATGCCACTTCTCATTCCGTATGTAACTGGGGTCAGGTTTCAAAGGAAGACTGCGAAATGAACAAACAAGCACTGCTCTGCCACCAGCCGAATTTTAGGGTAGACGGAGATTGGACATAGGCAGGAATATGTGCATAGAAAATCGGGGATAGACTTTTGTTTGAATTTAAGTCACTTTTCAGACATGTTGGCGACTGCATTTGTCATGTAATACCTAATTTAGTATGTGAGTGGAGCATTTATACCGTCCCTCCTTTTTCTTTCTTTCTTTCCTCAAATGTCCCCTGCTGGAGAATGTTTTCTCTCAAATGTCCCCCTCTGGAGAAAATGTTCAATTCGCACCCTGGGTGCTTCGGCATGGACATCCATATGAGTACGTTAAAAGGAGGGGGGGAGGGGTTATTTCTGGAATTTGTAAGGTCATCGGCAATCGCGTTTTCAAACATTTTAGTACTGAAATAGTGAAAAAAAGGTTAGCTAATATAAAAATGTTCTCTATACCGATGGCTAGAGGGAGGGACCCGAGCCCCCACCTACTTCCCTATATGAGCACCCATGTCCTGTATAATTTAGATGCGCATGAGGAACTTCAATGAGACAATCACTGGCGTAACTATAGGGCGGTAGAACAGACAAAAGCCACGGTACCCCGGACGGAGGGGGAGGCTTTCCCAAATAGAAAGCTAGAAAAAGTGAACTGCAACATGTTGGTTGAGATTCTATACAATGAGGAAGAACCCTATCCAATGAATTCATTACGGGCCCTAACGGTATAGTCACGCCACTGATGACGACAATTGCTTTGCAACTGCATAATTCGAAAATAAAATTTTAGTGAGGGACAGCACCCACAGAAAAGTTTTCGTGGGTGCTAAATACTTGCATGTATTTAAAGGAAGTGCTTAATTTGCATGGGAGGGAGCTCAGCTCCACTACTTCTTGGTGAAAATTTACACTAAATTTAAATTTTTAAGTACCGTCGTAATTGTTTCTGTTGATATTAATTTTATTACATCGCAAACTAATACAGAGGTAACAAAAATTAACTTAATAATACCTTAAATTAGGTAATTAATTTTGTAAATTGCAATACAAAAAATCAGGGCTCTTGCACTTTTTTGGATAGAAATTAAACCCTGTTTAAAGGCAACTGAATGACAGCTACTTTCAGCTTATCGCTGTGGTTCGGGAGAAAAAAAAAAAATGAAATTTTGGTACACAGATTCAAAAAAATTAATTATGTCAGATATTTCAAATTTTTAGGATGTATGTTTTAGAAACTGCACTATACACTGAAATAAACAATAAACCTGTATCATTTACGAAACTTTTAGAAAAAATTCTTAAAAATCGAAAATTTTAAAGAAGTGTTATTCTTTATTTCGGTATGTAGTGCAGTTATAAAGAATCATTATATTTTTTTTGAATCCTTGGTGCGATAGTCTACTTTAATTTGTGTACTAAGACCGTTATGCAGATTTTGTTTCTTCGGCATACACCCATATGTGCCTCGGAACTGGAGTAATTATAATAAAAATCCAATAAGTAGTAACTTAGCACATACTCTAAAATTTTAAAAAGTGCATGAAAAAAAAAAAAAGGAATCCAAACAGGTAATATTTTTGTCTACTTAAAATAATAATAATTATAATAGTTTCTCATATGAGTACTTAGTATGGGGGGTCATCTTAACTTTCAGACATTTTAGCACGAAAATAATACTTAGAAGTTCAGTATGCTTTAAAAATGTTTACTATACTAGGCAGGCTCAAATCTCAATCCCCCACTGCCACTTGCCTTCCTATCTGGCGCCCATGGAAACAATGTCTTTCTAAAATTCAAAGCTTTTTCACAATGTGATGTGCGTCTCCCTACAGCTAGGGGCTCTACCTACAGCCCCACAGGCAATGCCTTTGTCCCTGTGCTCCCCCCCTTTCTAACCCACACAAACAGACCTCATCCCAGAATCCTCGTCCTCCATGGGAAAATGTATGAATACAATGATACTATGTTAGCCCAAGAGTACCGGAAAACGGAGAATTTGAGACAAAGCCGCTGGCTACAATCAGAAGTTCACGCGGGAAAGATAACACAGGAGTTAGATGAAAGACTCATTCCCATTATGGAAATGTTTTGAGATAGTTCTAATAATATTACTTCAGGATTCCGAAGTGAGTAGGTTTAATAGTTTTTATTGTAAATAGAGAACATCAAGGTCTGTCTGTTTACAAGCACCTAATATACAACACTTTGTATGTCTCTGGAACAAAAAAAGATGC
This sequence comes from Cheiracanthium punctorium, assembly GCA_038373885.1. Taxonomy (NCBI): domain Eukaryota; kingdom Metazoa; phylum Arthropoda; class Arachnida; order Araneae; family Cheiracanthiidae; genus Cheiracanthium; species Cheiracanthium punctorium. Next base: position 45,029 of record JAWZYV010013482.1, read on the forward strand.
CCATTCATCAAAAAGTGTCGGCGCTTTGGTGTTAATTGAATGAGACTGAGGCGAGGCTTCTAAGGTATAAAGGTTTGTGTCACTTTCTTCTAAAGTCTCAATTTCCTTTTCTTATTTTTGAATGATTTTACTGCTCAGTTATTTATTGAAAAGGATGGAACAGACTGTGGTCCACACTAAAATTTCGAGATGCCTTCCGTTTCATTTTCTGCGAATATTTTGTTCAATTTTTGTTCTTGTTTGACAAAGCGGAATTAGGTACTATTTGCTTTGATCTAGCCCAATGCTGTTTTTGTAAAATTATACTGAAATCATGGGTGCATGAACACACATTACTGAAATGTATGTCTCTCGTAATTTTGCAAATTTGACCACATAATGGTAGAGGGTAAAATAGCTCTACTTCAGGAGGATGCTCAAAATCATGCCTGGAGGTTATATGGCCAACAATTCAAAATATTTTTTGAATAATTATTAACTCTAAGATAAACAATTTTTTTTGTTCTGCTTTATTTTTCTGTTTGCATTTAAATAGTTACCAATCTTTTTTATGTGGTCCTACACACATTTCAACATAGAAAACGTTGCATTAATTCATTCTGAGGAAATTATCTAGTTTAATTTTAAAGGTATAATGTTTGTAATTTTTTTAATTTGTTGGGAAAAAAAAACGAAAGAAAATAGTCAAGGCTTAGCTGCAGCTGTTTATAGGGGTACAAAAATGTAAAAAAAAAAAAAAAAAAAAAAAAAAATGCAGGAAATGAATGAGCTGAGAAACAATACTATGAATAACATTTTTTGAAAACTCTGAGGATTTCAGACAGGGATGATATAGATTAAACAAGAATAACATTGATCGTGAATTGTTACATTCGAAAACTGAATCACTTTTTATACAAAATTTCCAATTACATGACAAGAAATTTGACTGATTGTGATATTATTGTTTCATGTTTTTTCCCCCTATACGCTTTTCTTTTGCTTTGAAATTTATAATGATTAGTTAAAACCAATCAAAATTCTATTGCTAAAAGTAAAAAAAAAAAAAAAAAAAAAGTGAAATAATGTAATACACCTCTTTCGGGTCTGATTTATTACAAGGGCAAAGGGGGTGTGCGCCCAGGAATTCTCGAATTTCGACAGAGAATTTGAGTAAGGCAAACAAATTTAAGGCGACTCCAGCACAAGCAGATTTTTCTAAAATAAGGGCATTTCATCAGAAATACTTCATTACTGAATCTTGATTTTAACTGGTTTGCTGTTAGCGTTACTAAAGACACAACGATGGAGACTTTCATTCTATGCCCAGCATTGCTTCACCGTAGTACAGATAATCGGATGCCAAAATTCACATTATTCACTTAAATTAAACTTTGAATGTCACCTTCAGCACTGGGAAAAAAACACGCAATTTTGGTATATAAATACAAAAAAGAAAACTAATTATCTCAAGCACTTCACAATTTTTAGGATGTAGGTTCACAAGCTGTACTAGACACCCGAATAAACGAAATTTTTTTGCAGAATGGCCACTCTTAGAAATATTTTGCTGTGCTGTTCCACATTTAAGATTTTTTTCTCAAAGTTTCATGAAAGTTTTCGAATTTATTGCAGTGTGTAGTGCAGCTTGTAAAGAATTATCCTGAATTTTTTCGTATCCTTGGTGCAGTTAGTTTATTTTAATTTGTGTACCAAAACCGTGAGACAGATATCGTTTCTTCGATCTATACCCTCAGATATTGGATATTTTATGTGGAGCTAAAATGCTTATTTGTATTACCCATTTCCCACTGGTAAAAATGTGCACGAAAAGTCAAATGATTGAGTAGTTACGAGCAAGGAAGCAAATAATAATAGGAAAAGATTGAAGGGTAGTTGGAAAAGATTCCATAAAGTTGGAAAATGTATCGTTATTCATGAGTGTGCCGTATTTTTCTTCCTTGTTCTATAAAAACCCATCTTCAGAATCGAAATCTATCTTAAAATCACCTACTAAAACTATTTTACAATCTTAGCCAAGTACATTCCAACTATACTCCCCCTTTAAAATAAATTGTTGCATTTTGGCACCAAACTTAGCGATCCTTTATCAAAATTACAAACCTTGTGCGACTTCAGCATTTCATTAACACCCCCCCCCCCCCCCCCACGGACTTTTAGGGCACCCATAGAAATTTTGTAAAGTCGGCACCTCTGGTCCATATGTGTGTTAAAGTGCAATATTTCAGCCTTCGAAAACCGTTTGAGGAATTTGCTTCTATTTAGCTTATAGAACTTCAGAATGTGGTGGGAAAAAATAAATTTTAGTATTTCATATATATAGTAAACTATACTATTTTATATAGCCTATATTGGTTATCGTTATGTAGTAGTGGGTCACGGAAAAAAAATCTAGTTGAAGATTTTTTGAAGAGAAGGACAAAAAACTTTGAGAACCATTGCTCTAGATCAAGATTTTCTGTTTTAGTTCGAAATGGCCCCCCTTTCGATGATGGTACCCAGACCTTGCTTACCGTGCCGCGCCGCCTCTGCTCAGAGCTTAAAATTAAGACAGATAAAATTTGTTCATATCAATCACAGAAAAACATGTTAACAATGATCATAAAAACAAAAGCACTGAAGATCAATTTCATTAAATATGGATACTTTAAGTAGCAATTTTTTTTTTAAGGCTTGAAAATTGAATTTAGTTTATCATTTTTGGATTTTTCTTTAACCTTCATTGAATCGTGTCATTTTAAAGCATCTTTTATTTAGACTTTCCGAGGCGCAGCTTGAAAACGAGCAAAAATATTTTGCTTCATATTGTAGCTGTTTCAATCACAAAATTAATGGCACTAAAATTATAAACGAAATCTATATGTAAAAACAATTTATTCCTTTTTTTGTGTCGCAAAGAAGTTAACTTTTTGGCAGTGACTTGAAAACTGGCGACTCCCGTGAACATTAATTATGTTGGTCCAGAAGTTAATGATTCATTTTTAAAACATTACAAAATATCAAAAGTATGAATTATCAAACATTTAATGATTTTATTATCTATCGGATTAATGAGAGAACATAGGGTTTGTGTATCATTCTGTTTTGAGAAGTGTAATAATTATCAATATCTAATAATTATTTATATTGTTAATTTAAAAAGTTGAAGCTGTATTAGTATAATTAATAATACTAATTATTATTTAGTTTATTTCAAATTTTGGGGTAAAAAACATATTACTTGTGAATAGTACTTGGTTTATATGTAAGGAAAACACAGGACTAATCAGTGTGTACCCGTTCTTCGTACGGAAAAGATCAAATACATGGATCCTTCCGGATTAATTGTGACTTAACCCTGTCCGGAGAATCAAAATATTTGGATTTTCAAAAGGAACTTAAAAATGATCATATGAGTTCATATTGAAAAGAAATCTTGCTAAAACATTTAATAATTCACTTAGTGGTTGGAGCAGATAAAGAAAACCAATAATTAATGTGAACTTATTATGCATTTTAAGGGAAGAATTTACATACGTATTTAATGAACAATATCTAAATACATATGTACTTACATAATACTGTACAGTTTATACATTATCACAATTTAATGCAGTTTAAGTAATCTAAAAAATATTTTCATATGTGAAAGAATTCTAATTAAAGAAAATCTATATAAAAATTGCAAAAAAGACACATATAGTAAGAGCAAGCAGGAAGCTGTTTTGGGTCTAATATGGAAACTTATCTGGCTCATAGCAACAATTAGGTGACAAAATAGAGGTTGAGAAAAATTGATTTAAATATTTGCATCAGTTGGCACTGGAAATGAAATGGATTATCTTATATCCCTTTAATTCCCCCCCCCCCCCGTGTTTGTGTTCTGTCAAGCCTAAATGAGGGGCATCTACCTTACTTTTAAGGGAGTCTTAACGCATATTCACATAACATCTGGAGAAAATCACCCAAAACTCTAGACCGCTAGATCAACAGCCACACGAGGAGAAAGAATTCCGAACCTGCACACTAAGACACTTCCCAGTGCTCAGCTTTTTATAAATTCGGCCATTCGTCGTCATGATTTGAATAGAAAAGAAAGACTAGAACTACTGTAAATTCACATTTCAATGTATCCACTGTTTTTTCTTTTTAATGCTTTCTACTGGGATCAAATTTCATCATTCTGTTATTCATTTTAACGAGAACTACACTCTCATTACAAAAACTGCCCAACAGATGTAGATTTAAATGACATTAAATTTTGTAAAGTATCGGTATCGGCTATTTCTGAAAATGAATTTATAGGTAAAGTATCTGTATCGGTCGATCCCTATTAACAATGCTATCTTTTGTTCACTGAAAAAGGTTCTACCAATTTGTAAGGCTCTTTGCAATCACATACAAATGTATTGTGCATAAAGTGAGTACATAGTAATATGAAGAAATGCAAATGAAATTTAATGATAGCCATTATATTGAAATTAACAAATACAATTGTCAGCAATCATCAAACTGTTTTCTTTTTTTCCCCCTTCTTATTCTATTGCAGTGAAAAGAAGTGTGAGCAGCTATTCAAGTTCTTATTTTCATTATTTTAAATACTATGTATCTTTTACAGGGTCCTAGTCAACCACCACCCGATAGCTCTGTTCAGTAATTGCTGTCGGGAAAAATAAGGTTTTTGTACTTCCAAGAACAGAAAGACTTGATTTTATTTGGCTATGAAAGATCATGAGTGGCACACTACCTTATTTTTACACTCTTTATTATAACATAGTTATACAAGTGTGAAGGAACACATACTTTATGTGTATATTCTTAATATATAAACATATAATCTTAATATATCCTAATGGCTATGGAAGTATATGCTACAAGTTTTTTTGCTTTTGTTATTGAACATTGTGTTATGTATAGCACTAGTTTTATCTCAGATACTGTTGTTTTGTTGTTTGATATGGTTATCTCATTTAATGAAATTGCCATATTGAAATTAGCAAACATTACACACTTCCCTGAACAAATTTCTGAAAAATTTTTACGATAATTTCCTTGTTTTATTTTTTCTTCCAATTTTAATAAAATAAATTGTTAATGTAAAAAAAAAAAAAAAAAAAAAAATTGGTTTCAAACTGACAGGTTTTACTTAGCAGTATTATGAGTTATTTTACTTCTGCATTTATGTACATAACAGCCTTTGATGTTTGCTTATAGTTTGCGTAAATCTTAAAAATTCAGGAATTACATAGATTAGCTTTTTCCTGTATGTATTTATAATCTCTTGCAAATTATATAAACATTCCTTGCTTAGCTAGAATTAGTGTTGAATTCTTGTGTATTATATTTTTTAATTTGGAATTGTTGTTATTACACCAAATAAAGTTTGCAGATTTTCTTCACTACTTTTCTGAATTTTCTTTTTTATTGGGGATACAAAAGGGTTAGTGAAAGAATATGTACATCATTATGCTTATAAAGACATCTTTTTTACAATCTTTCAATAAATGTTGTTGCAATAACAGCTTTATCATGATTTTGAAGTATTTAAATTACTCAGTAATTATATTACAGCAAAAAAAGTTTAACAATGAATTATAGCAGTTGCATTGTGATGACTAAGACAGCTGAGGAGTTTAAAATGTAGATAAGTAGAATTTATGGGGCAAAATTACAATTGGAATTTTGCCCCTTAAATTACAAATCGAAGTCTAAACTAACTAGCGTGTTCAACTTGCTAGCAATAGTGTGTCGTAGCTAAGCTGACTTGATAATTCAGATCCTCTTTGTGTTTGACATAAACAAAGGTCTTTGTATGTCAAGTTAGTTCCTGTGCTGGTTGATATGTTTAGCAATAGGTCTCTTAAATGAAGTACCACAAGAACTCTAAAAAACACTTCCATACTTTCTTTGTATAGCTATACAAAAATCTGGAGGGTTGTTTTTGTCATTCAAATGCAGTTGTTCAGTGATAACATTGTTCTAGTCTCATTTGCAATTAAAAAGTGAGTTTGTGAAAACTAAAATCCTGAGTTTATATCCATGGTCCATTGAAATAGTACTGTTATTTATTGCTCTTGGCAAACATACTGAAATCATAAAAATTAAGAAATTATTTTTCTTGTGAAATATGTTTTACACCAGAGGTTTTTAATTTAAGTTTACATATGTTAACTTAAATTAAAAATCACTAATTTAAGTTTACATATGTTAACTTAAGAGGTTTTAAAATTAAGTTTACATAAGCAATATATTAAACTTGTGCAAAATAATACTCTCTTGTAACGAAAAATTACTTGAACATCAGCGAACAGGTGGATTTCTAGATTTTTAAAGTAGCACAGGTGTTTTTCTATTTTTTATGTAATAGTATGAAAATTTTCAATCTGACTGTATCAATGCTGTGCATTGCATTACATTAAAAAAAAAATAATTTCTCATTGGAGTAATAGCTGTAAAAGTGTTTTGTTTTGGAGTTGGTACAATCTGGAATTGTTACACATAGGCTTTTATCTGAACTAATTAGTTTTATAACATTTACACAGCTGTTTAAACTTGAAATTTTCGTACATTATGTGAGGCATGTCAAAACCGCTCAATGTATGTTTAAAATTTTTTCAAGAAGCATACAAAGAAACTATTTTCCTGTGAGCTAGTTTTGATTTGAAACTATCACTTTGGAAGTGTTTTCCTCTGAATTGATCCAGACTTTGCAGATGCAATTGATCCAGACCATTAGGCTTTGCAGGGAGCTGAAGTGGATCATTGTTAGCCATACACTATTTTTTGCTCTGCGTGATGTTAATAGCTTTTTCTCCCTTGCTCTCAGCTGTATTCTCATGCTCCTTGATCGCGTTGTAGCTTCATAATAAGTTTTCTTATTGGTCAGTTAGGTTTTGTAATATGCAAATTTCTATTTCTGCAGGTGTAAAATGTGCAAATTGCTTGTATAGTCAACTCACAATTTTGCGAGCTTTGATTTAGCGAAGCTTTCTGATTTAATGACCCTCTGATGACGTCCTGAAAAATTTTTTAATACCTTTTAATGACCATTTGATTTAACGTCCTACTTGCCAAGGTCCTACAAAGGTCATTAAATTGCAAGTCGACTGTAATTTGCTTTTCTGAACTGGACTTGGACTGTAATTTGATGCTTGCTCAGCAAGCAGTCAGTGTATTTCATCTTAAAATCCAGGAGTAAACCAAGTTTGTAGCTGGCTATATATGTATGTAGGAAGGTTTGTAACTTCAGATCTTCTTATGCATGCACTGTCAATAGCATAGTGCCAAGATGGGTGGTCACAGACCTACCAAATTTTATACAGTAGAAGACCCAAAATCTGCAAGGCTCTAAAATCCGCACTGTCTGTTCAATGTAAACAATGAAATCTGCCCTGCCAGCTGCAAGTTCAGAAAACTACAGTATAACCACAAAGTAAAACTAAATAATCTATTCCCACTTGAAAAAAATTTTTTAGGAGTCTGTGAGCTCTAATCTTAACAATGATAACTTTCAAATGACTGACAGTGACACTGAATTATGATCACATGATACAGACTCTGACACAGTAACAAGTGAGGATGATCAAAAAGTTGATAAATTTACATTTAATGAAGGTTAGGCTGCGAGAAAGAAATATCTCAGATTTGTAGAGCAACACAGCTGTGTTACGAACAGAAAATAATGATTAAAAAATAAATAAAATTTATAATTAGAACATCCCAAAGTCCTAACCTATTAAATATACATGTTTAAATAAGTTGTACTATAATCTCATAATTTTGTATATTGCATTAATCCTCTGTATTTTTATATCATTATTCTAATTATAAGTAAGATGATTTGTTTCCCTTGATCTCTATTGTATATTATTTTCTGAGAGGGGGGGTTGTGTGGAAATAGAATAAATTTTCTATTATGACACAAAATTCTAAAATCTGCACAAGGTCTGGAACCAAGCTGTGCGGATTTTGGGTCTTCTACTGTATATAGCTTCACCTGGTCAGGTCCTAACACATCTCGAACAGATTTCTTGAAATTCAAATCAGAAAATTAATTTTAGGTGATTTTTGGCATTTTTTCTTGCATAACACATAATAACCCCAGTAATTACACTCTAAGTAAAACAATATTTCCATCACTGGATAGAGGAGAAAATTTTCTTTTTAAGAACAGTTTGTTCTGACTATGTAATGCAATTTGCAGATTTTAAAGAATTTTATTATAAAGATACTTTTGATGAAAGTTTTCGTAAAAAAATTTCCATCTTTAATTATATCTGTCATAACTTTTTGATATTTTGACAAATGATGGAACATTCAATTCGCTCTCTTTTAAAAGAAAAACTAAGATAAAATTTAATTAGGAAATTTTTTATGAATTTTGAATTCAATAGCTGCTGCTTAAAAATTTTGCTATTATACCTTGTGGTTAGATCGTCTAGGAAACGGTAACATTGAATAAAATAAATACAAGTGTAGCTTCAAAATAATTCAATACCTCCAAACAAATGCGATAGAAAATTTTGGGTTTGGTGTTGGGGACATATAACACTTAGAAGAAAAAAAAAATTTTTTTCTTTAGATTTTGCAAAAAAACACAAAGTTGAGGGGGCTTAGTCCCTGTCTGACACTATATATCACAATACATTAAATTTTTATACAAACCTTTCTTTATAATACTTACATTGTTCCATGTGCCCAGTACATACTTCTCTGACTTAAGAGAAGGGTGCAGTCACCAGTATAAACAAAATTTTGTCGAAGGTATCTCTTGATATTCAATTCATGTAGAATTAAGATCTAATACACAAGCAAACTTAAGAAAGCAGGTACTGAACATTTGAAGATTAACATACACAGTTAAAGTATGATTTTAAAGGAACTGAAATCAGCATTCACAAGTTTGATAAACCCTAGCGTTAATGATCGGGTACCTTTTTGTGAGTGTTATCATAATTTTTATCATTTCTAACTAAGTTTAGGTAAAATTAATTTTAAATCCTGTTATTTACATGAATCTGAATTAGACATATAGTTGTACCCTTTTTGGAAATTTTTTTTTTTGTTTGTTTGTATTAAACTTTCTTATATCATTACTCAATATCTGGGTACTGAGGTGCTTATTATTGTCTCTCGTCTGCATACAGAATGTACATGATTATTATATCAGATATAATGAAACATAATAATTATTATTATTCTTTAATTTTTAATTATGACGATTATAAAAAAATAAATTTCAGCACTTATCACTGACAAATATAATTATAGAAAATAATTACAATTTGGCACATGCTTTATGCCAGCCTATTGAAATCAAATGCTCATCACAAACTAGATTTTCATGTTTTGCATGATTTTCTTCTTCTTAATAAAATAAAATGAATTTTTTTAATTTTATGTCATGGTGCAGAAACATTATGCTGTACTATATATATATATTAAATCTCCAAAATTTCAGGAAGTTAGAAAAATATCTTTCATGTGTGCAATAGGCCTAAATTTGTAATTTTGGTTAATTTTAGGTATTCATTACTTAGAATAAGTACATGATAAAACTTTCAATTTAAAAAGTACCACAATCATTATTTATCTGATTTATTTAGAAATGCAGTAACTTACCTTAAACTTGTGCACAATAGCTATAGATTGTATTTTAACTCGATCAAGCACATAGCCAGAATTTTTTTTTTTTTTTTGAGGAGGGTCCATAAGGTAGAAAACGCTTGGATACACAAGGTTTGATTAATGACAAACTAAAAAAATCTGAATTTGGGGAAGGTCTTACGCCCCCTTGGCTATGTCTCTGGTTCGAAAATATCCAAACCTGTTTTTCCAGGAATTGTTTTTGGGATTTCAAGCCATATTCTAAAGCATTTTTCTAATTTTTTCAAATAAAATACACTAATTAAAACAATTATACATTAAAAAAAATTACCATTTATAAAAATATTGCTGGATTAGATAACTAAGAAATTTTAGATTGGTATAAGTGCAACTTCAGATCATAACATTACATCATGAGAGAGACTTCACTAAAAAATTCCTGATGAAGCACAGCATTTAAAGGGTGAAAAATCTAGACCAGTGGTTCCCAACCTTTGTTTAATCGCGACCCCTTTTAGATTTTTCAAAATTTTTCGCGACCCCCCCCCACCCCATGTTTAACCAATAAAAAAAATTAATAATGAAAAAATATATCTTGAAATTTAGAATTGATATCTTTTTAACAGGTACTGATTATTAAAAGTATGATTGAGGTTGAATTTGACTGACAAGTTTGGCTATTCTTGGCCGAATATTGGTCAAAGCCAACCGCATGACATATTAGACATCTAATTTATTACTGGCTTTTGTTTTAATCTGCAAAAGAGTTGAAAATCCAACTTCACGCAGGTAAGTGTGGATGCAAATGCAGAGCTGCCAAGTCTCCGGCTTTTTCCGGGAGATTTCCCACCACAATTTTTAGACAGTTTTATTTTACATTAAATATTTGGACTTATTTTGAGCATAAATTTGTAAATAAAAATTAGTAGTGGGAAATCTCCCGAAAAAAGCCGGAGACTTCGAAGCTCCGGAAATGGTGTAAAGATTTGACACGAAAGCTCAGAAATTATCGGATATGAGTAATGCACAGCACACCAAATTGAGGTAACGGTTTTTCTTGGTATAAATCACTTGCGGAGGAGTCATTTTGCAAATTCAAAAATTCACCCTGCACTTCCTCAGGAAGATTGGGAAAATCTAGAGATGTGTGACATGGATTTCGCACAAGTGCAACCTCTTGTTCATCGAACTCTGGGAAATATCTTTGAATTTCAGATTCAAGGGCTTCAAGGTGGCTACTAATTACCCCCTTTAAATTAATTGCAATTCCTACTTCCGATTCTTCTATCTTAATGCATATGTTCTCAAAGCATTAGTTAACACTCCTAGATTCACCTACGGCAGTTTTTGTAGCTTTGATACAAAAGCGCTGACGAGAATAAGGATTTTTTCTTTCCAAAGGAAAAGGGAGAAATGGTGTCTCATGGCAAAGAAACGTGAAAATAGTTTACTATTAATTTCCTACAAAAGCGGTCTGCGGCAACCCCCGAAAAAAGGCATGGCGATCCACTTGGGGGTCGCGACCCCCGGTTGGGAACCACTGATCTAGACTATAAATTTATCATCTACCAGAGAGCAGTAATCAATATAAATAATAACTACAATACTTGGTCATATTAATGTGACTACCAGCAGATATAAATTTTTACTTTTCAAACATGTACCATGTAAGGAAAATATTGTAATCATGAATAAATTCAACTATGAGATTTTGATGCATTTACACATTTTGAGGTATGCTGAATTCACTTTTGGTATTTTTACAGTGACATATATATGTATCTGAGTGAACATGATAACTCCTAAATGGTGCATTCGATTGAACCCAAATTTAGTAAATACACTGGCCTCCAAAAGTTAAGAAACAACATGTTTTTCGAAGCTCACCATAAAAAAATAAATAAATAAATAAATAACACTAACAATAAAATTTATAGTTTATGTAAATGATAAAAATGAACTTATGCAAAAACAATAGCTACCACTTTTTTTTAATAGAAAAGAACAGGCATATATGAGTGAGAGAGAAATATGTGTGTAACTTTTGTTGATTTACAACTTTTGTAATCAGATTTGTTGACAATAGGCCGTAGGTTCCCATAATGTCTGAGAGAAGCCGTTTGCCCAATTTGTTAAGGTGGCCATCAGTCAGAAATGGGGTTGTCGCACACTGATGCTGTTAGGTGTCTTAATGAGTCATGCAATGTGGTCCACCATCTCTGGAATCAGAATCAAACCAAAGTTTCTGTGTCCAGAAGTTACATGTTCCAGGCCGACCATGAGCCACAACACCTGCAGAAGACCGTTTTATAGCTCTTTCGGCTAAAGGAGAAGGAGCATTTCTGTGCAGCAACTTGTTTTAGACCACTCTGTAGCATCAGAGAGAAGAATATTGGCTAGTACGGAGTGAAGGGATCTTCACAATGCAGCTCTATGCAAGGCGACCAGCTGTGTATGTCTTCCTCAGCAGATAACAGAGAAGGGCCTGCTTATCTTGGGAAAGAGAACAAATTTCCTGGACCAAACAGCGATGGCCTTCTGTACTCTTTACTGACGAGTCCAGATTCACACTGGAGAACGATTCATGATGTATACTGCTCTGGAGGGAACAAAGCACCAAATACCATCAGTCCAATACTGTTGAAAGACACATTTACTGAGGTGGTTTAAATAATGGCTTGGGCAGGCATCTCACTTGGTGGTCACACTGACCTGCATGTGTTCCAGGGAGAAACTCTGACTGGTGTGAGATCCTTGATACCTATGTCTGCCGAAATGCCGGTGCAATTGGAAATAATTTCATTCTAATGGATAATTCACAACCTCACCGAGAAGTAGTTGTTCAGGAATATCTTGAGGGTCTTGGTTTAGAGCATAGGTTCCCAACGTGGGCGATAACGCCCCCCTGTGGGCGTTTGAGGCTTTCAGGGGGGCGGTAAAAGACCCAGAGAAAATTAGGTAGCATTGATATGGCACGGAGGGGCGTGGGAAGATTAACCAAATATAGTCTAAAAAAGAAAAATCACTCTGATAATTCATTTCTATCACGTGTGCGAAAATTCACATATTTCGATATGAGACTTCGCTGTTGAGAGAAAGAGATACCTCCCTAATATACCTCTCTAAAACTTTTATTCCTCTTTTTTAAATGATGAAGAAATTCAGTAGAGTTTCAATTCCAACAATATTCTATCTATTAGTAATTTTTATTATTATTATTTAATTCTTGTTTTCACCATGCATTATGTATGCTCTTATTTCTCTGGAGTGGGAGGGGGGGTGGTATTGAAATATTCACTAGAAAAGAGGGTGCCAGTTCAAAAAAGGTTGGGAACCTATGGTTTAGAGCAAATGGAATGGCCAGCTCAATCTCTTGACCTGAATCCTTTGGGACTAAATTGGTAGACTAGTTGCTGCTTTAAGTCCACCTCCCAGGTCTTAGGAGAGCTGGAACAAATTCTAGTGCCAAGCCATAATTTGAAGTTCGCAGAAAGGGCTAGGAAAAGACGTTTATGTGGGTGCTTTGGGCTTGTAAAAAAATTACGTTGGATGCTGAGCACCAGCAATCGTCTGATAACCCCAACACAGTGATGTACACTCAAGGAGGGTTCCCCGCCCCAATTATGCCATTAAGTAATATGAATATTTGTAAAGCATATGGAACTTTTTGCATTATTTCAGTACTAAAATGCTTTATTTGCTTATTAGTTGTGTGAGATTTTAAAAGTTTAAAAGAAAATCTTTAATGAGGCCAAATGTATATGGGTGCTTCAGCATGGACGTCCATATGAGTACTTTAAGACGAGGGGGGGAGGGGTTATTACTTGCATTTGTAAGGTCATCGTCAATCGCGCTTTCAAACATTTTAGTACTGAAATAGTGAAAAAAAGATTAGCTAATATAAAAATATTCACTATACCGATGGCTAGAGGGAGGAACCCGAGCCTCCACCTACTTCCCTATATGAATACCCATGTCCTTTATAATTCAGATGCGCATGAGGAACTTCGGTGAGACAATCACTGGCGTAACTATAGGGCGGTACAACGGGCAAAAGCACGGTCCCCCGGCCAGAGTGAGAGCCTTTCCCAAAAAGAAAGCTAGAAAAGTGAACTGCAACATGTTGGTTGAGATTCTGTACATTGAGGAAGAACCCTATCCAATGAATTCATTATGGGCCCTAATGGTATAGTCACGCCACTGATGACGACGAGTGCTTTGCAACTGCGTAATTCCAAAATAAATTTTAGTGAGGGACGGTTGTTTTTTTTATGTAGTATGTCAGATCTCAAACACCCACAGAAAAGTTTTCGTGTGTGCTAAATACTTGCATGTATTTAAAGAAAGTGCTTAATTTGCATGGGAGCTCAGCTCCACTACTTCTTTTTTCTCGGTGCAATTTTACACTAAATTTAAAATTTTAATTACCATCGTAATTGTTTCTATTGAAATTAATTTTATTACATCGCAAACTATTACAGAGGTAACAAAAATTAACTTAATAATACCTTAAATTAGGTAATTAATTTTGTAAATTGCAATACAAAAAATCAGGGCTCTTGCACTTTTTTGGATAGAAATTAAACCCTGTTTAAAGGCAACTGAATGACAGCTACTTTCAGCTTATCGCTGTAGTTCGGGGAAAAAAAAAACATGAAATTTTGGTACACCAATTCAAAAAAATTAATTATGTCAAATATTTCAAATTTTTAGGATGTATGTTTTAGAAACTGCACTATACACTGAAATAAACAATAAACCTGTATCATTTACGAAAGTTTTAGAAAAAATTCTTAAAAATCGAAAATTTTAAAGAAGTGTTATTCTATATTTCGGTATGTAGTGCAGCTTATAAAGAATCATCCTGATTTTTTTCGAATCCTTGGTGCGATAGTTTACTTTAATTTGTGTACTAAGACCATTATGCAGATTTTGTTTCTTCGGCATACACTCTTATGTGCCTCGGAACTGGAGTAATTATAATAAAATTCCAATAAGTTGTAACTTAGCACATACTCTAAAATTTTAAAAAGTGCATGGGAAAAAAAAAAAAAAAAAAAAAAAAAAAAGGAATCCAAATAGGTAACATTTTTGTCCACTTAAAATAATAATTATTATTATAATAGTTTCCCATATGAGTACTAATTTAGAGGTGTATGATCTTAACTTTCACACATTTTAGCACGAAAATAATACTTAGAAGTTCAGTATGCTGTAAAAATGTTGACTATACTAGGCGGGCTCAAATCTCAATCCCCCACTGACACTTGCCTTCCTATCTGGCGCCCATGGAAACAATGTCTTTCTAAAATTCAAAGCTTTTCACAATGTGATGTGCGACTCCCAACAGCCCCACAGGCAATGCCTTTGCCCACTGCAGCCGATGTCTAAGTGCCCCCCCCCCTTTCTGACCCACAGACCTCATCCCAGAATCCTTGTCCTCCATGGGAAAATGTATGAATACAATGAGACTGTGTTAGCCCAAGAGTACCGGAAAACGGAGAATTTGAGACAAAGCTGCTGGCTACAATCAGAAGTTCACGCGGGAAAGATAACACAGGAGTTAGGTGAAAGTCTCATTCCCATTATGGAAATGTTTTGAGATAGTTCTAATGATATTACTTCAGGATTCCGAAGTGCGTAGGTTTAATTGTTTTTATTGTAAATAGAGAACATCAAGGTCTGTCTGTTTACAAGCACCTAATATACAACACTTTGAAACAAAGAAAGATGCTCTGATGATGCCCACCCCATTCATCAAAAAGTGTCGGCGCACTATTGTTAATTGAATGAGACTGAGGCGAGGCTTCTAAGGTATAAAGGCTTGTGTCACTTTCTTCTAAAGTCTCAATTTCCTTTTCTTATTTTTGAATGATTTTACTGCTGAGTTATTTATTGAAAAGGATGCAACAGACTGTGGTCCACACTAAAATTGAGATGCCTTCCGTTTCATTTTCTGCGAATATTTTGTTCCAATTTTGTTCTTGTTTGACAAAGCGAAATTAGGTACTATTTGCTTTGATCTAGCCCAATACTGTTTTTGTAAAATTATACTGAAATCATGGGCGCATGAACACACATTACTGAAATGTATGTCTCTTGTAATTTTGCAAATTTGACCACTTAATGGTAGAGGGTAAAATAGCTCTACTTCAGGAGGATGCTCAAAATCATGCCTGGAGGTTATATGGCCAACAATTCAAAATATTTTTTGAATAATTATTAACTCTAAGATAAACAACTTTTTTTGTTCTGCTTTATTTTTCTGTTTGCATAGTTACCAATCTTTACCAGTTTTAAATAGTTACCAATCTTTTTTATGTGGTCCTACACACATTTCAACATAAAAAACGTTGCATTAATTGATTCTGAGGAAATTATCTAGTTTAATTTTAAAGGTATAATGTTTGTAATTTTTTTAATTTGTTGGGAAAAAAACGAAAGAAAATAGTCAAGGCTTAGCTGCAGCTGTTTATAGGAGTACAAAAATGTAAAAAAAAAAATGCAGGAAATGAATGAGCTGAGAAACAATACTATGAATAACATTTTTTGAAAACTCCGAGGATTTCAGACAGGGACGAGATAGATTAAACAAGAATAACATTGATCATGAATTGTTACATTCGAAAACTGAATCACTTTTTATACAAAATTTCCAATTACATGACAAGAAATTTGACTGATTGTGATATTATTGTTGCATGTTCCCACCCACCCCCCAATAAGTGCAGTAATACACTTTTCTTTTGCTTTGAAATTTATAATGATTAGTTAAAACCAATCAAAATTCTATCGCTAAAAGGTAAAAAAAAAAAAAAAATGAAATAGTGTAATACACCTCTTTTGTTTCTGATTTATTACAAGGGCAAAGGGGGTGTGCGCCCAGGAATTCTCGAATTTTGACAGAGAATTTGCATAAGGCAAACAAATTTAAGGTGACTCCAGCACAAGCAGATTTTTCTAAAAGAAGGGCATTTCATCAGAAATACTTCATTACTGAATCTTGATTTTAACTGGTTTGCTGTTATCGTTACTAAGACACAACGGTGGAGACTTTCATTCTATGCCCAGCGTTGCTTCACTGTAGTACAGATAATCGGATGCCAAAATTCACACTATTCACTTAAATTAAACTTTGAATTTCACCTTCAGCGCTGGGAAAAAAACACTGAATTTTGATATATAAATACAAAAAAGAAAACTATTTATCTCAAGCACTTCACAATTTTCAGGATGTAGGTTCACAAGCTGTACTAGACACCGGAATAAACGAAAATTTTTTGCAGAATGGCCACTCTTAGAAATATTTTGCTGTGCAGTTCCACGTTTAAGCTTTTTTTCTGAAAGTTTCATGAAAGTATTCGAATTTATTGCAGTGTGTAGTGTAGCTTGTAAAGAATCATCCTGAATTTTTTCGAATCCTTGGTGCAGTTAGTTTATTTTAATTTGTGTACCAAAACCGTGAGACAGATATCGTTTCTTCGATCTATACCCTCAGATATTGGATATTTTATGTGGAGCTACAATGCTTATTTGTATTACCCATTTCCCACTGGTAAAAATGTGCACGAAAAGTCAAATGATTGAGTAGTTACGAGCAAGGAAGCAAATAATAATAGGAAAAGATTGAAGGGTGGTTGGAAAAGATTCCATGAAGGAATGAAATGGCTCTAAAGAGTGTCAGCAAAATTTACTTATCTTTCACTTTTTCTCAAACTTTAGGCTCATTGCAGCAACTGAACATATTAATCGATCGATCTGAAAATGTATCCACTTATTATTAAATAATTAAGGTAAACTTCAATGCTAGAGCCAAGAAATTTTCCAAAAAAGATATTTTTTAGAAATTTTTCAAAAAAAGTTGCTTTCCCCCCCCCCCCCCCCCCAAAAATTTAGGTCCAATGGGACAACTGAAATCCTTAACTAATCGAGTTGAAATTCGGCACACTTTTTATTGAACCAATTTGGCCAAAAAATAGCACTAAGGTTAAGTGAATTTTGAAAAAAGGATTTTTTGGTACACCCTAGTGTATGGTCTGTGCTTCCCATTTTGGTAACCCACAACTTAACTGACAGCATGGAAAGTCGATGCTGCTAATGCATTCAAGCTAGGGGTGGGCATATACCTTATTAAAACTCATTTTTGTTATGTTTCTATGACATTTTATGCATAAAACTGTGATAAATATATTTTTTTCCCAAGAGTGGACTTTTCTAGCAAGATTGCTTTTTTTTTTTTTTTTTGTAAATCATATTTGCATTTTTCTTATATATTGACTGCAACATAGAAGTTTTCACAACTGTTTTGTGCATGTCATCCAAATTTGGTGTTTCTATATTCATTTATTTGCAAATTAGGTACAAAAAACCAGTTGTTCCTTAACTTTTGCAGGCCAGTATATACAAAGGGCATTCCATAAAAACTGAGAGTAAAATCATAAAAAATCAAGAAATATATTTACAGCAAAAAATACATCATTCTTTTTCAAAATACCTTCCGTCAGATGATATGCAACGGTTCCATCACTCAACCCACTTTTCAAAATAAGTAGAGAAGCCCTTTTCTGGAAGCTGCTTCAAAGAACCCTCCACTGCTGAAATAACTCTGTGTTAAATTTTCTGCCATGGAGCTTCTCCTTCAACGTCGGAAACAGCCAGAAATCGCATGGTGCGAGCGAGATCTGGACTGTAATCATGATTTTGTGGCATGATCATTCACACACTTTTTGGTCGCTCAGGCCTAGGAGCCAGTTCTGCTGACAAACGGCCTTTCTTGAAATCACCATGCCATCTAAAAATCATAGACTCACCAAAAAATTTGTCTTTGTAAGCTTCTTTCATTAACATGACTGTTTCTGGAGCTGTTTTGCCCAAAAGATAGCAAAATTTTATGGCACAACGCATTTCGTTTTTTTAACTCTGAATTACTCATCTCCATTTCTGTAGGGCAAATAAAACAATTCTTTAAACAAGCACGAACTAGGAAAATAAAATCATTTGCTTCCTTTAGAATTTTGTATAAACGTACAGTTAACAGTTTGAAAAAAATCGCCTGCACTTCTATTTTTTAGTTTCGCGGTGTTGCCACTACGTAAAAAAATAACTCTCAGTTTTTATGGAATGCCCTTTGTATTATAGATCACTTACAACTGGTATTGATTTTGGAATTTATAGGGCATATAGTTTTTTACAGGGCTACAAAAGAGAATTCTTATACCTTACAGCCTATGGATGCAAATTCTTGAAAATGTACTAGTGTCTAAACAGTGCATTTGATTAAGGGCAAACGCGCTTATGTATTTTACAGATCTTGAACACATAAGTTGCACAGATTGTGGATAGTTTGTTCACAAGGTTAAAAATAGGAATTCTTGTACATTACAGCCTAATGGATGTAAATAATTTTAAGTGTTCTAGAGTCTAAATGGTGCATTCAAATAAGCTCAAATTATGTATGCCACCGTCAAATAACCTGTATATATACTAAAATCTATAGGACTTACAGTTTTTGTACAGGGCTAAAAATAGAATTCTGATACATTATAATCAAGTGTCGGAGTGAAGTCACTTCAGATTTTCTTTATTTTTCCTATTTTTTTAAGGTAAAATTTCTATGAATAAATTACTGTTTTACAGTAGTAACAACTGTATCATAAATTTAAAATCAATTAAAATTATGGCTTCAAATGATAGTTAAAACCCGTAAAAGAATTACCATTAAAATCTTTCAAATGTATTTCAGCTACAACTCATAGCCATCTTCAGCTACACTGGTCACTTTATCTTAATTTCTTCGAAATGAGGAAAGCTTTCCAGACACCGTCTAGAGTTGAGCATCATATAGTTTATTGCGTTATCTAATGAGGAGATCTTCAAGGATTCTCGATAAAATGTATAGGGTAGTCGGGGGTAAAGATCCGAATGTGTTTTCTCATTTTTTAGAAATCTAAATTAGCCACACTGATTTTTTTTTCACAAGTTCCCTAAGATGGTACTGGTTTTGCAAACAAAGAATCACGGCTGGGCAATTGTCAGTTTTTATACTATGAGGTAAATAATTACTTTTATGCATATTTTGATGTAATTTAAAAAAAAAAATTACTTATTTTTTGCTTGCCATTTTACAGATTTATGTTTTAAGGTGTTTTTTTTTTTTGTGTGTGTGTGTAAAGCTAACTTAATAATGATCTCATTATCTTTGTGCTTCAAGTGATAATACTTTTGACCAAAACTGCAGGAAAGCAATTTTCATATCTTTATCAAATGGGGCAAGAATCTGCATGTACGATGAGGTAAAGATCCAAATGCAGATCTTTGCCCCTAATGCTTTGGGGCTGTTACGGTTTTGTTTGTTTGATACTCACGTGTTGTGTCAAGTCCTGAGCCTTTTAATAACCATCATATTGGGATAAGTTTTGGGTCTTCTAATGATAATGTCCATCAGGGATGGAAAAATCTATTCCTCAACATGCCTGGTGCATGTAAAATTTTCAGCCAGGCATGTATATATATATATTTTTTTTTTGCCACTGATTGGGTTTGTGATTGCAACATTCATGTTCATATCAGTTCGTTTTAGCAATATGATAAGTTTTTCTATGGCCCTTAGAGATTTGAGTACCTTTTAGCTCTGTAAGGTGAAGTCCTAGTCAGGCATATCCCCTATACTCGCTGTGTTACAATCATTTGGACCAGTTCATTTAGAAAATGCTTTGTATAAAAACCTTGAAATTTGGTGAATAGGTATGAACATGATCATTTAATAAGATGACATAAATTAAAAATACTGAGGTAGCTTCCAATATATTTTATTTTTCATTTGAAAGCCTTCCATCAATGCTTGTGCAGTGGCACCATCTGGAGAATGAAACATCAACATAAATATTTCATATGAAAAATAAAATGAATCAGGCACTATCTTCGTGTTTTTAATATGTCATTTTATTAAATGATCCTCAATGTATCACCAAATTTCAAGACTTTATGCAAAATAGTTTGTAAATGAACTGGTCCAGATGATTGTAACATAGAGGATATTGGGGTTGTTCCTTACTTGGACTTCACCTTAACAGCGAACTGCCTTCCCTATTTCGTAAGTTTCTCTAATTAAATTTAACTGGCAGTGATATTTTTATTTTTGTCTATTTATTTTTGTTAAACCAAATTTATAATACATACTTTAGAGATTGTTATCATGCTAAATCAAGATTTTCTATGCAGTTCAAAGTCAAATAAAAAAAAACTGGAAAATTTAATTATACTCCACCAGTATTGAAGGGTTGACAGCTGATAGCAATCAACCTCACAACCTGACGAATAATAATTCTGCAGGGTTCATACTCATTTTTCAAAATGAAAATTAAGGAGTATTTAAGGACCCCAAAATTTTTTTTAAGGAGTCCACTTTTTTCCAGACTATTAGTATCTGTTCTAGCGGTTACGTCGCTCCAGACAAAAAGCCCCCCCTTAAACATGTACTTTTAAAAAATTATATATTTTTTATCTCAGACAAGTCAAATTGTTTTAAATTATTATAAACACATATTTAGAAGAAACATGTAACCTTAGTTCAGTAATGTTGGAGATCGCCGATAAATTTTAGTTTATGAAGCCAATGCAACAGATTGACACAGAAAATTCTACTACTGGGACCACCACATAATATTGGGGTATTCTTATTATACACACAACATTCATAAACCATGCATCCACTGTTGAGTAATGGGTGTTAAATGCATGTGATTAGAAAAAGCATTTTAAAATACGCTATTTTTGAAACAGAAATTAGAATTAATTACATTTGGGGAACTTGCACCTTTCAATGTTGTGTACTGTAAGCAAAACTGTATGAAGTATATGAATGTTGTATGTTAAAAATTGTCATATGCTTGTATTTTCTTGATTTGAAGTTTTAATATAGTGGGCTAGAAATGAAAATTTCACTTTGCTACCAAATTAATGGGCTGCTATTTTCTGGTTATTTATGGGGTTCCAGAGGTTGCACATTTCTTTAATTGCAGACATCGCTTGCTGCTGTGAATGTAAAATTAAGGAGTTTTTAAGAGTGTCACTTAATAGTTACGAGTTTTAAGGGCCCTTAATTTTGTAAAATGAATTTTAAGTATTTTTAAGGTAAGGTAATTAAGTATGAACCCTGTTCTGCAGCAAAGATAACTTTGCAAGTAAATTTCATTCCGAGTTTTGTGTCAAGTCCACCACCGCAAATCTTTACCCCATTAGATGGGGTAACTTCTTTTTATATCTTATATCTTTTTATATCTATAACTTCTTTTCCAACATACTATTGGAACTGCATTGGCCAAACTTAATGCCTTATTGTCTTCATATGCTACAGCCCTCCAGGCAACAAGATGTTGAATTTTTGTGGTGTTTTCTTCCTTAGAAAATTTTTTCTCATTGGAGATTTCAATGTGCATTGTAAAAGATGGGATTATAATGACAGTAATGCTGCTGGGTGGTCATGAAGGACTTTTTGAACTCTGAGAAACTAGAACTTATTATAGCTCATCAGATACTGTCTCCTACTTACACTATAATGGTTCTCAAATTAATCCTGATTTAGTCATTATGTCATCTGAAGATATTGCACTACTAGATATAGATAAAACTATTTTCAAGTTTTTACCTTGAATAGACAGCACTTTTTATTGCAGTGAAGAATTTTTGGTTAGTAATAATGCTACCTATTTCGGATGCAAATTTGAATCTCATCTGAATTGGGATGATCATGGAAAAAACACTCAAAATACTGGTGTTAAACAATAAAGTAAATAAAAAACTTTGTAAAAAACATACATAAGATGTTATAGGTAAGAGGATACGTACGTTTCAGCCAAAAATTGATTTGGCCTTCTTCAGAAGGCCAAATCAATTTTTGGCTGAAACGTACGTATCCTTTTACCTATAACATCTTATGTGTGTTTTTTACAAAGTTTTTTATTTACTTTATGGGATGATCATGTTTCTTACATAAAGGAAAAAACTGAAAGGAGACTTCCAGTATTGAAATGGCTGGGGGTGCTACCAGTAGGGGGTGTAACAGAAATATTTTAATAATCATATGAAATATAGATTCAACCACTATTTTATTATTATAATAAAGTTTTGGTGACTGCATCTATCAGCACATATTGGATGTTTCGGCAAAATTACAAAACCAGTCTCTACCCAATAATTGGTACAATCCAATCTACCCCCATAGCGGCTCTGCGCACTTTAACTAGCATCCCTCTTGTTTTACATGACATTCGTGGAAATGCTGCAATCTTTTTTCAAAAACTTTGCAGGCTCCCAAACAATAAATACTGGAGGAATTACAGCTGCAAAAATGTTAGATTAAAGCCCATTTAAAAACTCAAGTGAGCTTCAATCAGGTAGGTTGCCAATTGGCAGAAGACTTAAATCTTGATTATGAGAAGAACTTATTGACTGTATCTATGTGTTGCATTTATCTTAACTTGACGAGAAAAATTGATAAGAGAGTGATGCCCACTGCCCAGACCGAAGACATTGCTTGTGAAACAATTGAGAAAAGATATCCCAGTGACCATGTTTATACTGGTGGATCCATGACTGAGCAAAGTAATGGAGTTGGTGCAGGAATCTATCGTAACCATTTTGCTTTCTACAAGGAAGTGAGAAGAGATACTGCCAGTTTCGATGGTGAAGTTGAGGCTAAATTTATAGCTCTGAATCAATCAAGTGATCAGAACTCACTGAACTTCCCTCGGGTTGCCATTTTGTCCACTAGCAAAGCCACTCTGCAACCTTTAACAATAAATTTTGTAGGTACTTCTGAACAAATTCATGAATGCAGAAAGATTCTCAACACCCTGGCTGACTCAGTTTTTTGCAGTAGATACCTGCTCACTGAGACATTGTAAAATGAAAGACCTGGCAAAGAAATTAATGACTACTTTACAAAGCACTTATATTACCTTTAATTCTGAACAAATCCCAATCAAATTAGAATTCAAGAGGAGGCTTTTCTCCAGTTAATCAAAAGAAGATAACTGGAAAGCTTGGGAGTGTCTCACTGGTTCAAGACTGGTTATTGCAGATTTTCCTCATCCTGTTGCTGTGACATTGTTTCGATTTTCGACTGGGCAGGATTGTCTGAATGCCCATCTTTTTAAATTTGACTCAAGAACTCCTGTCATTATTCTTTACTAGCTGAAGTACCTGTCGTTGACAGGTTAGTACTGAATGTAAATTTCCAAAAAGCAAGAACTTTCGTCAGCATTCTAGGAGTACACAGAATGGATGTAGTATGTTGCCAAAGTAAAGAAAGCAAAGTTATAATTTTTATGTATTTTTAAAATATTACGGGTTAGAGAGTAACTAAGTAATATCATATCATTCGCTTTAGTCGTAATTATGTGATGTGCGAACGAATATTTACACATATTGAAATAATTTTCTCAAAATCTAATAAATATTTTTGAAAAATTGGAAGCCTAGAAATTAAGTTGAATGACAACCTATCATGTCACCAAATTTTGTTTCATTCCCTGCCGTCTTTATTTCGTGATGCTGGAACAAAATTTCAGCATTTTAAAACGATTTTCACAAAATCTCAAAATGTAATCAAAATATTTTTTAAATTCAACGCCTCTAAATTAAGATTAACAACTGCCTTTCGTATCATTCGTATTAGTCGTTATAACCTGATACTTGAAGAAATATAACTGTATTTTGAGAGAATTTTCACAAAATCTCAAAATCTAATATAAATGTTTAAAAAATTGGACACCTATAGTTTATGTTGAGCAACCATCTAAATGCGACCAAATTTCATATCATTTTAGTCGTTATTACGCAGTGCATGAACAAAGATTCACTCAGTTTTAAACAATTTTTGCAAAATCTCGAAATCTGATCGATTTTTTTAAAATTAGATGCTTATAGTGAGTGACCACCTATCATTTCACCAAATTTATTTAATTTCATTTGTTTTAGTTCTTATTAAGTGATGCACGATCAAAGATTTTATGCAGTTTGATACGATTTTCGCAAAATCTCAAAATCTAATAAAGATTTTTTTTAAAAATTCGACACTTATGTTTTAAGTTGAATGACCCCCTATAATGATACCAAATTTCGTTTCATTCGTTATTACGTGACGTGTGAACATAAATTTACGCAGTTTGAAATGATTTTCGCAAAATCTCGAAATCTAATCAAGATTTTTAAAAAATTTGACACCTATGCATCAGTTGAGTGACCACCAATCATGATACCAAATTTCATTTCAATCACTTCAGTCGTGTTTACGTGATGCTCGAACACAAATTTACGCAGTTTGAAAGGCTTTTTGCAAAACCTCAAAATCCAATTAAGATTTTTTTAAAATTCGACGCCTATGTTATGTTGAGTGACCATCTATCATGACACCAAATTTCATATCATTTGCTTCAGTAGTTTTTAAGTGATGCTTGAAAGAAAAAAGCGTCACGGACAGAATGACAAACAGACAAATTTTTTTTTTAGGGTTGCACCGGATTCCCAGGTGCTTGAAACGGATAGAAATCGCAAAATTTTTGAATTCCAAGAAATGTACAGACAAAAGTCTAATTTTATTTACATACATAGATAACTCTGGAGGTTCCATGGATAAGCAAGCATATTAACGAATGCACCATACTATTATCTTTTAATTCTATTATTCTTAAGTACTGGGAAACAAGATTTAGACTAATGGCTAGTGGCCAAATGCCTGGCATTCATATAAATGAATAACTTCATAAATACCGGGGTTTCTAGAAAATCTATTGAACCTTTGTTGGAACATCCATAATTAAATGCTTTTTTTTTTGGGGGGGGAGGGGGGGGTTGTTTGTTTGGTTCAAATCATGAGTTCTTTGCTCAAAGCAGTATTCACAATTTTTTTTAGATATTTTTTGACTCTAATTTCTTGAATCTTAAGAATTTTCTTTAAAATATGGAATGGATATATAGCAGTGTTACATTGATGAAATAAGATGTGAATTTCTTTTTTTAAGTAGTGAGCTAAAAACTAAATGAACATACGGCTGTTGTACTTTTGGATGGTATGAACCTCATTTTAATGAACTCATATTTCAACTGGATAGTAATTTTTTCAGCAAACACAGGGAGTGTCAATGGGGGTCTCTCATTTCAGGAATAGTTGCAGACTGGAAAACGAAGGAAAAATTAAATACAATTCTATAATTAAAATCTCAATGCACAAAATCTCATAAGTTTCACTAAAATAAAATTAATGTTTTAGAAGATAATATAAAATTTAACTTAAAAAGAAAATAACAAAATTTTAAATTTCCTAGATGCTAAAATTATTAGAAATAAACCAAATGAATTTCAAACCACTGTTTATAGAAAGCCTATGAGTAATAGGGGAAAAGTTATTATAACTGTAACACTACATTTAATTACAAAATTGCTGCGATAAGTTCCATTAATTATGCATTCCATTAATTATACTTGTTTCAACAACTCAAAGAAACACTTAAAGAAATTATTAGCTTCAAATTCGATCAGTGTAACACAGCTGAATATTCCCATACCATCTTTTTAAAGAAAATTCTTAATGAAAGATTAAAGAAGTTTAACAATATTGACAATGATGAAAAGAAACACCTGAATTTTACTATCACAACTAAAAAAATCACAAATACTGCTTTGAGTAAAGGACTCATAAAAACATATTTTAAATATGTACATTCCGACAAAGATTTACTAGATTTTCAAGAAACCCCAGGTATTTATGAAATCAAAGTACTTACAAAACAAATAGACAGTTACATAGGAATGACAAAGCATAAAATTAAGAAAAGAAAAAACAAATCTATTAATGATCTAAAATTTAATAAGCTAAGCACAGCTTTTCACATTAGCCCCCAAAATACCATAAAATCCCGTTGATAACCCCCTTTCTGCGGGCGAGGGGGGGGGGGTTATAATCGGGGAGAAGGCCTTATAATTGCCCCCCCCCCTCCACCTCCTGATTATGATGTCACAGCTGCCATTCAAGGTGACATCACAATTTGCAGCAGTGTCCATTCCGGAAATGCACTTTGTCCTCTTTCCAAATGGGGTAGGGATAGGGGGGCTTATAATCGGAATGTTACGGTAGATATTGACTTTAACAATATTAGAAAAATCACCTAATATAAAAATAAAACATATGCTTTTTATAGAGAATCCTTCAAGATCTCAACTTATGGCGCAATAATGCGACATAATGCAGACTATACCTAATAATATCTTGAATGCCTTCCTTTTTTTGAAGAAATGAAAATGGAGCGACCAGGATAGCTGAAGACAGCTATGAGTTGTGGCTGAAATGTTTTTTAATGGTAATTCTTTTTAAGTATTTTAACTAAAAAGTTTCCTAAACATTTGCTAACAAATTTTTCTTTACATGGTAAGATTGGTGCTGTGGGTAGAAAATGGATAGTGGTCACATTAATATAGCGATGGATTGCAGTTCTTTCGAACGTCTAAGAATGCCAAAGGACGAAAATTCCTGTTATTTTTGTACTTTAAAGATCTGTGAAAACCCTATAATTACATTTTATGACAACAACATAAGATTTAGAAAAACTAGGAGAATCGCTTAAAAAGTACATTTTATTAAAAATTAGAAATATTAGAACTCAGACCATTGTAATATTCATTATCCTCCGAAGCCAATGGTGATAGAATTATTAAAACTGAGAGCAAGCTGGAAACTCAAAAGATGGGCATAAAAAGTTTTGCTTTAAAATTCCAATTAAAAAATTGAATTTTTCAAAACTTGGATATCAACAGAGAATAAGGATCTCAAAAGAATTCACATATTTTGTGTATTTGCATAACAGGAATGGAATTATTAGAAAATTTACAGAACCCATGTGATAATATATTAATTTTTGAAAGTTTAATATACAAATGCTATTACAGTATACTCTCGATATCTAGAAAACCTTGGCATGTCGAAAATTAATTACCCTGGATATTACATATTCCTTTAATGTTAATTTCAGTTCTTATGTCGAAGAGTTTTCACTCAAAACCTTGCTATGTCGAATATTTTTGGAAGTCCAATTTTCCTTTTTCCCCCCCCCCCCGAAAAAAAGCCATTTAGTCTTGTTAAAGCACGTAGAGGTATATTTCTAAGAATCCTTCACACTCTCGTTATTCTTCTGGATGGTCAGGGACTTCCAGCAAGTCTATTTGGTCACTTGAGCGGCAAACAAAGGGAGAAAAGCGGATTACCTTCTCGGGGGGGATTTTTTGGAGGGGGTAAGAGGGAGGGGAAGAGCGAAATACGGGTCTTGATTCGTTACATGTTTGTCGCGTGGTTTTGTTTAGGGCTCTTAGCTGTGATATGTGTTCTTACTGCTCAGCCAATTTTCATAGATGGATCATGTGATTAGCAGGTGCAAAATGGACAGTTCTATTTATGGAAATAGGGAAGGGCGAATTTCTGTTTGAACAACGGGCTTTGGGTGTGAGAAAAAATTGTTGTTTTCGCATTTTAAGGAGCGTGTTTCGCGTTTGGTTATTCAACGAAAAATGTTAGAAAAGAATAAAACGTTGGTGAATATCCAGTTGTCTCAAAAATGGAAAGTTCTAAAGAAAATAATGCAGTGAGTGTTAAGCGAAAGTTGAACATGTTAACAACTGAAAAAAAGGTAGAGATTTTAGAGGCTGTAGATAAAGGTGGAAGAAAGGGACAAATTGCGAAGGATTTCAAAATTCCAGCATTGACTTTATCGACAATATTGAAAAGCACAGACAAAATTGAGAAACTTTTCGAGCAGGAAAAAGGAGCCACCAAAAAGATGAGAATGGCTGAATATCCCGATTTAGAAGAATGCCTCATAAAATGGTTTAAACAGTGCAGAGATCGTAATATCCCTCTTGAAGGTAATGTGTTAAAAGAAAAGGCCGAACAGTTTGCAGAAAAACTGGGACACAGGAATTTCAAAAGCAGTAATGGATGGCTGGAGAACTTTAAAAATCGTTATAATATTTTTCGAAAATTGTGCGGTGAAAGCCAGTCAGTAAGCAACAAACTTTGTTCGGATTGGATTAAAAATCTTCCGGATCTTTTGAAAGGCTATTCCCCCAACAATATTTACAATGCCGACGAGACTGGGCTTTTCTTTAAAGCACTGCCAGATAAAACTGCAGTGTTTAAAGGAGAAATGTGCCACGGAGGGAAACAGAGTAAAGATCGGGTAACGTTATTGCTTGCTGCAAATATGAGTGGAACTGATAAATTAACACCTTTGATGACTGGAAAATTCAGAAGCCCAAGCTGTTTTAAAGGAATGAAGTCCTTTCCTTTTCAGTATAAAGCAAACCAAAATGCTTGGATGACAAGCGAATTTTTTGCAGAATGGCTGAAGAAAGTTAATAAGGACATGTGAAGAAAGAAGAAGAAAATTCTTCCTTTTATCGACAATTGCAAGGCTCACGGGATTATCCCAGAAATGAAAGCCATTAAAGTAGTTTTTCTCCCACCCAACACTACTTCCAAGCTGTAACCTCTTGATCAAGGCATAATCAGAAGCTTTAAAGCTGGTTACAGGAAGAAAGTTGTGAGGAGGATCGCCGATGCCATAGATAGACAAGAAGAAGTTTCTCCATTATACGTGCTTGACTGCATGAGGATGACTGACCGTGCTTGGAGGCAGGTGACACAAAAAACAATCATAAACTGTTTCAGAAAAGCTGGTTTTGCTAAAGATAATGAAATTGAATCGAACGAGGAAGAGGAAAGCAGTGCTGAACCAGAAAAAGGAAATGCAATGTGAAGAATGGGGTAAAGTTTCAAAATCATTCAAGCTTCCCGAAAACTTAACGTTTGAAGACTTCACAGAATTAGATGCTGATGTTGAAGTCTGTGGATTGTGGACCGATGAGGAAATAATTTCTCAATCCATTTCTTCTCTGCCATCTGATGATGAAGAAGTGGATATTTTACAGCCTAATATAACTGTGTCCCAAGCTAAAGATGCTGTCCACTTACTACGACGATTCATGGAATGCTCGGAAAACGTGGACAATGATGACTTTGTCGCTATTTTTCGAATAGAAAATATGGTAGATGAACAATTTCAAAAGAGATGTCGTCAGGCCACAATACTAGACTTTTTTAAGAAACCCTAGCAATGTAAGTTCATTTCTGACTTTTAAAAATTAAAATTCTTATTGCTATATTCAGACTTATTGTGAACTATCAATACATATTTATATTTATTCTAGCCTATCATGATTCTAATTTTCAGAAAATTATTCCGTATCTTGTGTTTTTATGTTTTGGGTATAACCTTGTTATCTCGAAAACTCACTATCTCGAATTTTTTTTTAGCGTTCCTTCAACTTCAAGATATCAAGAGTATACTGTAGTAATATTATCAATGTTTAGTTTTAAAACTAACTACTACCTATTTTGCCTTACTTTGGACACCCTCACAGTCTAAAATGCAAGACAAAAAATTAAAAAATAAATAAATAATAATAAAATAAAGAAGAAAATTGATGCAGATCAAAATAATGGATATTGCTGTGTTTGTAAAATAAAAATCGTACATTATTATGACAAATTTGACATTTTTTAAACAAAGTTTTTGAACAAAGCAGTTTTTAAACTTTTCTTAGAAAGACATACATGTTTACTTACCTTTCTGACATTCATAGAATAACAAGCTAGCAACTCAAAGCATAAAAAAAAGTGACTTAAAACAGATTGTTTTTCAGCATATGCTAATTTACTTTTATTAAAATTATATCAGGCCAGTTTTGTATTACCATTTTTCCAAATGATTTTACTTTTTAATTCTATTTCGGTATGTTGGTACAGTTTTGAAATAAATGTACCAAAACTGTCATTTTACATTACATCTTAATAAAGATTTTGAATTAAATACTTCTTATTAAATTTACTAGTTTTATTGAGTAAAATAAAACAAAATATGAGAAGCAGTCCTTATTCACGGGGAGAGATTTTTAGTTATTCTTATAGTAGTGCTAGGTTTTGTTTTGTTTTTTTTAATTTTTATCTACTCATTATTTTACTTTGAAAGATGATGTTTTAATAATTAAATTCATAATGATATACTTAAATATTATTGACATTACCATTTAACTCTTCAGAGCACAATGGTATGAAAAACATACTACATATATTTAAACTTTTTCTAAATCATTAAGTGTTAGTATAATTTGACTACCAATTGTTATTTAACCACTTTACCACAGTAATAACTAAAAAAAAAATATTGTTTTCATTTTCAATGGCATTATTTGCTTTGTAAATATTTTTGATAATTTTGTGTTTGTGGATAAAGCAATGTTTTGTGCATCAAAAAGTTAAAGAAAATTCCTTCAACCTTTGAAAGAATTATTTAACAATGCCATCATATAAAATTTGTAGAAGGTGGTCATAAAAAGGCCTGGCTCTTTACAATGCTCTTCTTTGTAAATGTTTTATGCCGCCAATTTTTGTCATATATGTATGTTCCAACACCATTTATGGTTTTTCAATGCATTGATCAACTTTCAAAGAAAAAAAGTGGATGTTGACATTTAAAAATTTTGAAATTTTTTCACTATATCTGTAAATGTGAGAGCTGTATTGTTTTTAAAAAATCCCAATCTCGAGTGCATACCTCTGAATAACTATATCTTATCTCGATTTGTTGAACAGAATGGCAGCTAGAGGTCCATATATCGGGGAAGTTTTTTGATGACTAAACATCAAATATGAATTAAAATTTCCAGTTGCTCTAAAGTTAGTTTAAACACAGGGTTCTCGCTAGTCACTATTTCAACTAAAAAGTCACTTTTTTTTTCCATAGTCACTAAAAGTCACTTTTTTTACGAAATGGTCACTATTTTTAGGAAGAGTCATTGTTTTTTGGAATAACAAATTATATATATATATATATAATATAAAACTGCCAAACTTACGTAATAGGAATATCCCATTAACCCTCCAAGTGGTTGAGATGTAAAATTCCGTCAACTTCGTTCCAGTTTTCACTGCAATGCATCTATAACTTAAATTATTTATAACAGTCAGATATCATAAAATATGTTCCAATATTAAAGCTTGTAAATAATTTAGGAACTTGTTTTTTAATAATTACAAATCTTCCTATCAAAATTTTATTTTTTGTATAATTTTAAAGCTACATGAAAATTTTACCGTAAAAACAACTTTACATTATTTACCCATTTCCAGGATGCTTAGAGGGTTGATTCATCAAGCGAGAGCATGCACAAAACAAAAAAGAATTTAATAAATAAATAAAAAGATCCTGAGCCGAGAATAATAATGGAGACATAGGCCTTAAATGTTGTACTCAAACCTATGTAGCAATAGAAAACAGAGCTATAAGAGCTAAAAAGGTTGGAAATATTTACCAAGTGAAATCTTGTGGGCCTAAGTCTAACTGCAAGAACCCCCAAAAAAGTGGAGGTGAAAAGGAAACTAGATTAATCAAGTTCTAATCTTCAGGCGCCACCACTTGAATTAATCTAGTTAAAAGAGAAATCAAAATAGCTAGGTTTCTATAGGTTGCATGACAAAAAGAGTCATTAAAATCAACCTCGGGGCATGACCATAGCTAAAGTAGAAAAAACAAACATGATAATGAACCAAACATGGAGTAAAAAGCTCATAGATGATGCCAATGCAAAAAATCGAAAAAGGTGATGCCAGTATAGAAATTTAAGTGACAATAATGCAGCAAGAACCAAGGAGTAAAAGAGAGAAATTAAGCAACCAGATGAAATTGTAGCCTGAGAGGGGGGGGGGGGAGAATTGTAAAATACAAAGAAGCAAGTAGCTAGTCAATGAGCAAAAAAGTGCAGGCTTAAATAGCTAAAGAGTACAAAAAGAACTATTAATGTAGAAAAATTAATTTTTAAAAAATGGAAAAAAAAATTTTTTTTTTTTAGAATATGAAATTTTTTTTGATTAATAATAAAACAAATAGCAATAGTAATATAAAAAATAATAATATAAACTATATGTAATTAATTATGTTATTAGTGCGTATACTACTCGATAATATATTTGTAACAATGCACTGACTGTGGCTTATATCTGGATCGGAAGGAAGAAGAAAAAAAAAAAAAAACCATGAAAAGAAAAATGTACCAGTAATCAACAATGCTTTATTTGTATGTTATGCAACAGATGGCACTGTTCCTCAAGGATGGTAAAGTGAAGAAGATTTTGTTGTGTGAAGCATAAATAAATATTAATAAAGGCTTTCAAGCAGTGCATCAGCACTATTAAGGGAAAAAACATTACTCAATCCAAAGTGAAGTTAGGACCAAAACAGTTGCATTTATCTACTTGTTCAAAAAATGTGTTGTCTCCTTCTGCTTTCAGTACTGCTGACAAAGCTACTGCATCCGAGTTGATATGGGCAGTGAAATGCATTATTAGTAATTTTTCGTCAAATTCTTGCAAGAACTGCTTAAGTATTTCAGACAACATTCCAGGTACAGTCCCAAAAAATTTTTGTTTAAGTGCAAATTAATAAGTTTTCATATTTATTAACTGAAGTTTTGGGCATTATTTTAAATTATGTTGGAAGATGCTCGCAGTTCATATTTTTCACTACTTTATGATGAAACAACGAACAATTGCAGGAAGAAGGAATTACAGATAGCCATTAAATATTGGTCAAACAAGCAAAATCAGGTTGTCTTAGCTCATTTAGGAAGCATATTTATGGAGGAGCTACTGCCAAGGAACTGAGTATAAACTCATTATAATTGGGAGTGACGGATCCCTGTAAATGCAAAAGTGTTTGTGCAAGAAATGCCAGGGAGGGAAAAAGGTATTCTCCAAGTAGTGACATGCAATTTGCATGTGGTGAATAAAGCATTTTTACAGGCGCTAGAAGCATATGGAACTACTGTTTCGGATCTTGTTGCAGGAAGTTATTCTTTTTTTTTTTTTTTTTTTTTAGGGTTGCCATGAAGGATTGAAGAAAATAATGGAAGTATACAAGAAAGCAAAAGTGTCCCAAAACATAAATTTATCAAACATTCTTCAATACGATGACTAGCAATAGAACAAGCTGCTTTGCATTATCTGAGCAGTGCCCTGTCATTACACATTTATTTTTTGAGTATATGCCATCTAAAAAGAATCAAAAGTATGTAAGTGGGAACTCTTCATTTCTAGACTTAGAAGAATTGAATAAAGTCTTGTCTAAAAGAATTTGTTGCCTGCTTAAAACCAAAACAATGAGGGTACAGTTAGTATCGGTGTTGTCTAGTGTCCAGATATTTACTAACCATTAATCTATGCATTGTAGGATGAGTTAAAAAATTTAATAACAATTATACGAAGAGTATGTAAAAAAGATTTTGCAGATGTGGCTGCCAGTAATGAAGATTTTATTCAAGCAATTGATGATGAAAATCTTTTGTTTTCAAATGATATTCAATGTGGATCTGTATTGTTACTGAATTGCGCAAGATATCTCAAAAGCACAAAAAAGAATTTTTATATGGTCTAGAGATCCTTACATTGAATCTGGAAAATACCTGAATAAAAAACTGGATGACAAATGTAAATCACTTGAAGTCTTTCAGCTTCAAGAAATTCCAAATGAAATAAGTTGCCAAAATATAATTCAAAATGCTAATAGGGTGCAATATAAACCAAAGTGCATTAATGGATGAATGCCATCTTTTGCTAACAGCTTCAAATATTCATATAGATCATTTTTGAAGAGAAATTTTCGAAATTAAAATGCTTTTTGGGGAAACATAGCTGGTTATTCAAGATGGGGTAAAGATGTTCTTGTCAGTACCTCATGGCAGTGCAGACGTAGAAAGAGGATTTTCTCTCTCTCACGCAGATTAATTTCTGAAGAAAGAACAAATATGTTGGAAAGAACTTTGAATACTAAACTTTATACGTTAGATGCACTCAAGTTTAACAACTTTCAAGTAGAACTTGTGCCAATAACCTCAAAACTCTGAAAATTTGCTGGGGGAGCATCTATGAAATATAAATTATATCTTGAAGAAAAAAGAATGAAAAAGAAAGATCAATTAAAGAGAGGGGATGAAGAAAAAAGAAAATAATAAAAGTGAAATTTCAGAAGAAAATACAAAGGGAAAAGTTTGTCGTAAATTACTGAATGAAAGATTAAAAAAAGGAATAAAGAAGAAGGATTTTACACAAATACAGTTAGCCCAAGCTATATTAGAAGGTGTTAAAATGGCAAAAGATAAATAAAATAAAAAATAAGACAAAGACATTTCACTAAATTACAGAGAAGAAAATTTTGACCAACTTTTCCCCCAAAAAATCCAAGACTGAAGATTGAAATATATTCTACTATTATGGAAGCAATTTCATGTAGCTTTCTTTTTTTATTATTTATCTGTACCCCGTTTTTTCTATAATAAAATACTTTTGTTCAAACAGCATTTAAATTTTCAGTACCATCACAATTTAATTTTCCAATATTGCTTAGTTTAATACAAATTAGTTTTTTTCTATTTTTAGGTGTTTCAATAATTTAAATCTTTATTTCTTAAAAATTTAATAAGTTCTTTAATCATGTTATTTTATAATTCAGTTTGTCCTTATTTCATAGCATTTATATGAAATTAGCAAACCAAGGAAGTTTATTATTTTATAAGTTTTATTCTTAAAAATATTTTGAAAATTGTTATTCAATTTGTTTTCTAGGGTTGCATAATGAATTATTTCATTGAAACATGAATACAGCAATATATATGCCTAAAACAAAATATGAAATGCTGTTTCAGTATGTAAATTCAGTGATATGTTCAGTGGTCATTATTTTGACAAATATGGTCACTATTTCAACTAATTTTGAGTTAAATATGCAGTGAGAACCCTGTAAACACTAATATTATGAGCTAAATGCATTTTTAGAAAATTTTGTAATTGACTATGGTACAATGGATTAAAAATATTACATTTGTTTAATATTCAAAATTAGATAATTATAAACATGTGCGTCATAAAACTACTTAAGTGAAACAAATTATCTTCTTTTGCATACTCGTTGTTGTTGTTGTTGCTAATTCAACTAGGTCTAGTCGAAGGATAGACCAAGTCCAAGAGGTCGTGAATCTTCAGAAAGTCGTAAACCAAAAGAGGAGTGGTTGTCAGATCCTCACGCAAAAGCCTCAAGCAGTTTAAAAGATGGGCAGGGGAGGCCTGAGATGAAGTGCATTTAGTGCAATTCAGATAAGTTTTTTTCGGGAACAGGGGGGATTTCCCCATCCCTGCTTATGAGGAGAGGGGGCAAACTATGCAATTCCCAATCTTTATATTCTGAAGTAAAAATATTTTTATAATTTTAACTTCAGGTCAAAAGTAACTTTAAAACTGTTCCGATAAAATAACTTTGGATTTTGATGTCCATCAGTGGCAAAACTACAGTGCATATTAAAAGATCATTTTCTAGGCTAGTGTCAGCACTTGATACCTGCCACAACTTGGTAGCAGAGCCGATTGTAAGGTAATCATGAATGGAGTGTTCAAACTTGTTTACTGTACCTACATCGTATGGTTATCGGCAGAAATTTACTGTACCTACATCGGCAGCTTCAGCTGAAAAATCTTTCAGTGCTCTCGGAAGAGTGAAAATGTACATACACAAGAACATGACTCAAAGCACCTAACACATCTTCTGCTCCTTAATATTCATGAGCTGTACGCTACAAAAATCAATTTAGACTCACTCAAAAAAGAATTTGACTGTAGAACAGTGGAGAAAAAATGTGTATTTGGTAATTAAATTTGTTACAGTAAATATTGGCCAACTGGAAGATTTTAAATATCGTACTTCAGATATTTTAATTTATTATTTTATTGTAAATAATCCCCACCCCCTCCTTCTCAAAATGCTGGCATGTTTCTGACATTTTCCAAGTGCAAAAGAAAAATTGAAAGAATGGGAGGGATGGGGAATTTTCATCTTACAGAGAACTATAAAATGAAATGAAGAAATTTATATCTATATTGAACAGATGCAAGCATACAATAGTGACAGCTATAACTGGTTTATAATAATTTATACTTACTTAATATTAAAAAAAATGAAATAAGTAAATCATCATCAGTAACAGTTTGCAAGTTGTGGTTTTAGCATATCAGAAACAAGCTTCAGGATGATTACAAAGTAACCGCAATCACTTACAAAGATGACATTTTATAATAATACTTCAATTAAAATACATGAATCCAAAATATTTGATTTCATTAAGATCAAGATTATTGCCTCTTCACAAATAAAAAAAAATCTTGATTGACTCCACACGACTTTCCAAACACTTGATCTTTGCCATGCATTTAAATTAATTTGATTCAACTCAATCGATTAAAGTGTTCAGATGCCAGTGCATTTCAAATAATTTGAGTGTATAGGCTGTTAATGTATTTTCAATATTTTCTGCATAGAAAATGCTACTTTCAGCCAGTTCACAGTGAGCAAAAATGAAACATTTTTCTTCATCCAAAATGCATTGCAAATGCAAATGCAAAAACCAAATTTTCTTCATGCAAAATATTTCAGAGTGAACAATCACCTCCAACATTTATAATAGCTCTACTTCCACTACAATGAATAGCGCACTTAATCTTGTCCTTCACAACTCATATTTTCAGTTTAATCATAATTTCTACAAACAAAAGAAAGGCGTGCCTATGGGGTCGCCGATATCAGGTGTCATAGCAGACTGGAAAATGCGGCTAGTGGAGAGGGCCATATTTGATAAACTATCCAACCACATAAAAACTTGGTTTCGCTACGTAGATGATATCTTTGCAATAGTTAACAAAAATGAAACTGAAAATATCCTCAAAGAAATCAACTCAATAGACAATAACATACAATTCACCATAGAAATAGAGGAAAATGCAACCATTAACTACCTAGATGTCAAAATCAATAGATATGAAGAATAATATTAATACTACAGTTTTTAGAAAAGCCACTAATAATAACGAAATAGTACATTTTAATTCAAAAACTCCATACAAATTCAAAATAGCCGCATACGATCCTATGTCAATCGCGCAATTACAGTATGCTCAAACGAAAAACTACTCAATGAAGAACTCCAGTTTATTAAAACACAATGTAAAAACGGAGGGTACCCAAAATCAATAGTAAAAAAAAAAAAAAACTTTTCAAAAAGAGAATCAAAAAGCTGGAGCAAATTAATAACTATCAAAATCCGAAACTAAAATTTACCAATGCCATTTCCTACTGCAGGGGAGCCGCCCTAAAAATCACAAATGAAGCAGCAAAGAAAAATATCAAAATCCTCATAAAACCAAATCAAAATATTTTCAAATACATTTGCAGTGATAAGATAATATTAATCCTGATGAAACTGCCGGTATTTATAAATTATGCTTTACAGACAATAGTACTAATAAACCAGGATGCTATATTGGCATGACAAAACGAAAAATCAAAGACCGAAAAAAGGAACATCAATCTGACATTAAATTCAATAAAACCACTACTGCACTCGCAAAAATAGCCCAAGAACGCCCCATAGAAATCAACTTTAACAATAGCCAAAAACTCACCAATTACAAAAATAGTTATTATGCCCTAAATATGGAAGCCTTACAGATTATAAGCACAGATGGCGCTATAAATCATATGACGCATGCGCAGATAGATCCTGGGTGGAACACCTTACTGAGGAAGAGAGCTGGCCATTTAGAACTAAGACCTGTGCTGAAGAAGGTGGTGGCTGCCACCGATAGTGCTACATAACGGATTTTAATGCGTTTTTAACTGTTTTTAAATGATTTTATACTATCCGTAATTTTGCTTTTAAAAAGATTTTGGAATTTTTCCAACTATTTTTTGGTGTATTTTGAAGCACACTGATGTAAGTATAATCAAATGTTGTTTCCTTTTAACATTCAAAGGAT
Source organism: Cheiracanthium punctorium (assembly GCA_038373885.1). Classification (NCBI taxonomy): domain Eukaryota; kingdom Metazoa; phylum Arthropoda; class Arachnida; order Araneae; family Cheiracanthiidae; genus Cheiracanthium; species Cheiracanthium punctorium. Next base: position 83,574 of record JAWZYV010013482.1, read on the forward strand.
TTTTATTAAAAGAAACACCAAATTTTCACAACTATAATTATCACAATTGGCCAATTTTGTTTATGGTATGAAAATGGTTTTTTAGTTATTCTGTCATCAAATGACAAGGATGACTATTTTTTTCCTCAATTCCAGGCTTCTTACCCTCACTGTACTTCCAAAATGATAAATTGTTGCTTAGGAGACTGACTGGTTTAAAAATGTTGATAATTTGCTTCACTTTGTTGATGACACAGGCCTGCGATGAAAAAAATACAAGGGAACTGAAAGCTGAACTTATTATATTTTTTTATGCTGATTTCAAAAATAGTAATAAAAAATTTCTATCACGTTACGTTTTTTTGAAAAATTCGATTTTATTTGGATTTTTATCAACATTTACTATAAAAATGTTTCAGGTTGAATTTCTTCGCTCCCTGCCTGACCATAGATTTATATTGGGCCATTTTATTTATTTGTGATTGGCCATCATTCTACCAGGGTGAAACTAAAACCTACAGAATAACCCTATGTGATCCCCCCCCCTCCCACCTTCGCCATCCCTCCCTTCACGTCGCGGTACCTCTATAACCAATAGCGTCGCTCAAATCCTTTTCTCAGATCTTCCTGTTGGTTCGCTGACCTCTTAGGAGTGTAGTCTTATATAGTATCACACATTCTCTGACAGTGACAAGTCGACACCACAGAAATAATTTTAACATTTGCTTTTCTCTGTGATTTTCGTGAAGCATGGCTTCGAGTTCGAGACGTTGTGAAAATTTGCCAGATGACTTTTGTTATATATGCGGTGAATGGTGTTATCAAAAACCGTATAAGGAGCATTACAGATTATATTAGTCAACTTTATCTTGCATATTTTGTAAGGTGACCAGATTTTTGTAGTCAGAAATGGGGAATGTCCCCGATTCTGACAACAAAACTGCGGACATTTATAATTAATGCAATAATTAACAGTAATTTAATTGAAAAACAATGCAATAATTAAAACTTGTCCCCAGTTCCATTTTTACATTCTGGGGACAATTTGAAAAACATCCTGAAAATGAGGACTGTCCCCGGAAAATGGGGACGTTTGGTCACCTTAGTATTTTGGCATGAAACTCGGAGACCAGGACAAATCGTGGGCTCCTCATAAAGTTTGTGTGAAGTGTCTCAATGATCTGCAAAACTGGTTGAAAGGGAAGAAGCCTGCTTTACACTTTGGAATTCCTATGACATGGAGGGAACCAAAAAATCACTATGATGATTGCTACTTTTGTTCCTGCCATGTTCGTGGGTTTAACCGGAAAAATTACAAGCTGATTTCCTATCCTGATAACACTCCATCGGCCCGTACCATTCATTCGACCCGTTCCTCATGGACCCAGTGTACCAGTGCCTTTGCCTCCGACTGAATTGCCAGTTATCTCTTCAGGGTCTTCAGACGCAGAACACCTAGAAGTTACTGCCTCTGATACTGAATATAAGCTCTCTGGAGGTGATTCCCCTGAGCTTTTTTCTCAGGTTGAGCTTAATGATCTCACTCGAGATCTGGGCCTTTCAAAAGAGGATGCTGAATTGTTGGGCTCCAGATTAAAAGAAAAAAACTTATTAGCCAAGGGAACCTCTTTTTATTGGTACAGGAATAGAGAAAAGGAATTTGTTAAGTACTTTAAGGAAGAAGAAAATCTGGTGTATTGTTCTGATGTTCCTGGATTGATGACCAAATTTAATATCACTTAAAATAAAGATGAATGGAGGTTGTTTATAGATTCCTCGAAAAGGAGCCTTACAGCTGTCCTTCTTCATCGCGGAAACCAGTATGCATCTGTACCAGTTGGACACTCGGTGCATTTAAAAGAATGCTACGAAAACCTGTCTCTCGTCCTCACCAAAATAAAATATTCCGACCATGGTTGGGCCATTTGCGGGGATTTGAAAGTTATCTCCATGCTACTTGGTCAACAAGGCGGTTACACAAAGTACCCATGTTTTATTTGCAAGTGAGACAGCCGTGATAAGAGTCAACATTGTTTCAAGAAAGAATGGCCAAAAAGACAAAAACTTGAACCAGGCATGAAAAATGCTATCAGAAACAGCCTAGTTGATCCAGAAAAAGTATTGTTACCTCCTTTCCATATTAAGTTAGGTGTAATGAAGCAGTTTGTTAAAGCAATTCCAAAAGATGGCGAATGTTTCAAATACCTGTGCAAAAAGTTTCCATATTTATCCGAAGCCAAGTTGAAGGAGGGAATTTTTGTTGGTCCAGATATCCGCAAACTTATGAAGGATAAAGAATTTGAGACTAGCATGTCAACAAAAGAAAACGAAGCTTGGGTTGCCTTCAAAGATATCGTTAGTAGATTTCTGGGTAATTACAAGCATCCTGACTACAAAACAATTGTAATGAATATACTGGACAAATTTCAAGCATTGGGTTGCTCCATGAGTCTCAAAATGCATTTCCTTCACTCACATGTGGACTTCTTTCCTGAAAATTTAGGATCAGTCAGCGAAGAACAGCGTGAGAGGTTCCACCAAGACATCAAATATATGGAGCGTAAATATCAAGGAAGATGGGACAAGAATATGCTCGCTGACTATTGTTGGATGTTAACACGAGATAGGCCTGATATTAAACATAAACGAAGAATGTCAAAAAGAAGTTTCAAAGGAAAAAGAGTTTGTACTTAAATAGAAACATTTTTTTATTTGTTTTGTTCTTTGCTCAGTTTAAAATTTGCTTCAAATTGCAATATTGATATATATACATTTGCTCCTCTTGGTCAATATCTTTTAATATTATCAGTAAGATACTTTAATAAAAACAGATTAAAATAGTATGCATTCTTTTTCTAGAAGCTGTACCATAATTTGATTTTAAAAGTTTAAAATCGGGGTAACTTTCTGTTCTCTCAACCAGTCAACTCGTGCAATCTGGCAACAGTGGTTTTCATCCATTTAAACCAATGAAAAACAAATAATAACATGAAATGATGGAAAATCATTTTGCCTCACCAAGAATAGATTATTTTACATAGATTTAAATGGATAAAAACTAGTGCTGCTTTATAGTACATGCAAAATTGTTCGTGAGAATTCTTTTTCAAATAGGATTTTACAAAAATATCCATACTGATTTAACAAAAAATCCTGATGTGATGGGGGGAAAAATGAGGTAATTTTCGAAATCAGCACACCAAATAATATAAAAATAAGCAAACACATCTTTTGTATTTTTCAAAAACTTCAATTTCGCAGGCCTGTGTAATTTCTCAATGAGACTAAAAATAGTCTTATGCATTTTGACTTGGTATGTTATAGCAAATATTAAAGCAAACTTATTTGATGGTAAAATGGAAGTGTTGTTGTGCCTCCTATGACAATTCACTGCAGTGCCATCTACTTCCTAGTACTTTTGGCATGCAATTCAAATCTGTCAAGACTTTGGTGACACCCATTATAATACTCTTTCTACTGAACTTGTACCAGATATTTTTCATCTTTTATTGAATATATGTAAAAAAAAATTACTTATATTGTAGGTGCTTTAGTTTTTTATTTTCAGGTTCACTAGAAATTGTCAGTGAAATGTCGAGAAAAACTTTGGTTTTCTCACTAATATAGAACTAATTTCCATGGAAGAACTTTTGATAGAAAAGGTTCGAAGCTATGAGTTTCATAAGGAAATAAAATGCCTGATGAAAGTGAAAAAAAAGAAAGGTAAAGTGGCTCTCAAGTAAGATTAGAAAAATCTTAATTTTTTCCTTGACAAATTCAAAATAATAAGAGTAGAGATGTGGTTAAGAAATGTATCCATTTTTTATGAAGGAAAACACATTATTTTACTTCCTCCTAAAAACAAGTTAACTTCATTAGCTTGTTTGTATCATGACAATCAAATACTTCAATGAAAAATATTTGGGTCCATAAATGTGATCCACAAACTTTTCTATATCACGTAAGAAAAAAATATCAGCCTTTAAATAGACAGAATTCGTGCAGAAAAATGGTTCCTAATTGTTTTCCATGTTTTACAGCTGACCCTAAATGTGTGATAAAGATATAACATACTTACCTGAAATAAGAATCAACCAAGATTTTCTGTTCAATTCAGTTGGATTTGATTTGTGTAGATACCTTTGTATTTTAGAAATAGTAATTTCTTTGCTATAATTGGAGCCTTGTTACTTTATTCCAAGTAAAGGAAAGTGTAAAAGTTTACTCAGATAATGCCACTAATTTAATTTTTGTAAACAAGGAATTGGAAAAAATTTTTAACTTTAGAATCAATATGAATCTAGTAAAATTCTCTATTGAAGAAAACATAGAATGGAAATTTATACCTCTTATAACTTCTAATTTTGGTAGTCTTTGGAGGCTGTGATAAAACTACTGAAAATGTAAGGTAGGCAGTAGACTCCTTTCATATGAAGAATTTTTTACTTATCTTGTACAAATTGAGGTCATGCTAAATTCATATCGCCTGACTCTTCTTTCAAATGAGATCGACAACTGGAGGTATTTACACTTTTACATTTACTTATACATTACATTAGTCAGACGATATGAATTTAGCATGACCTCAAATGTTATCAGTGAGAAATTACTCACTGATAAACCAAAACAGTCTTTGTTGGATATTAAGACTAATAGATTAAACCTATAGCAGACAGACAGACTGGAAAAATGGAGCAGCAGCTATTTAAATAACATTCAACAATGTTCAAAATGGATGTTAGACACAGGTAACATAAAAATGAGTAATTTGGCAATAGTAAAAGAGGATAATGTGTCTGTATGCAAAAGACTGAAACAAATAATTAACATGTACTAAGAAAAGTCAAAATAATTAAGAGTTACTGATGTTAAAACACTGACGGGCCCATTTGAAAGAGCTGTTTCCAGATCGTACCGGCTATTTTTAACAACTTAATGAAACTAAATTGTATACATATTTGTATATAAAACTTACCTTACATGTTACTATGATTTATGATTTTAAAATTATACTGTACTTAGTAATTGTATCAATGTAAAATTATTGCACTTATACTGTAAACGTTCATGGTTGTAAATTAATGAATGCTGTCTGCAATGCCAGGCAGCACATTTGAGCATTCTTTCACCCTTCATGGTGTGATTCAATATGACAAACTTGTGACTAAAAAATAATAATAATAAAAAGATCATGGATTTTGTGTAATTATCCATTGTCATGATTGCTTTCTCACTTAATATATAGTACCAATTGAAAATAACAATTAAAAAATAGAAAGATAGAGGGGGGGTGAAAAAATAACTTTTTTTGATGTAGGAGGGGGGAAAAAACTCCTTTTTAATTATTAAATATGCTTTATTCAAAATTTTTGTACTTATTAAGATAAATAAATTATTATAATATTTGACAGTTAGTTTGACAGATAACTAGTCAATATTTAATGATAAAAACTAATGAGCAAAACTCTAAAGTAACAGCTTAAAAAACAAAACCTCAAATGAAATATTTATATGCACTTTCATACAACAGATATAATGGCATAAAAGTCTAAATATATAAAAGTGGTTAAATATACTAACATAGCTAGATATTTATGGGGGTGAAGGGAAAGACTGGTTTATATACAAAAAATTACATGATAAAGAAAACAATAAGACAGATATCCAAGTAATTAGATTACAATACTAAATTTTCTTCCTGTACAGTAATGATAATTTTATTATTTTATTTGTTTGTTTGTACATATCTCACCCTTGCAACAAGAATGTATTAACTCAAGTGGTTTTTTGCAGGAAATGCACAAAAATGTTCCCAAGGGCTATTGGAATTTGTATTCTATTACAACACATCGCAAGTGTTATCATTTGAAGGCTCGAGTCTCTTTCATTATGACAATTTATGTGACAGATTTTTTTTTTTTTTCTTGATCTATTGATGGTAATACTATCCCCTCCCACAACATTTTTGAGTTAAGACATTATTGTTGCATGGATGCAATATGCTTGATGCATTTCAAGCTACAATTTCAATATTGCGATATCTTTATTTTATTACTTTTCTTTTCAACATCTTTTTAACTAACATCTAGAATTTTAATAAGAACACAGATAGAAAACTTCATTTAACATATTTAACACATGTTAAAGATTTAATATTTACCACTTATTTTTAAAAATATTCCTCAATTTCATGAGCATTTTTAAGGATTTTAACTATCCTGTTTTGTACATAGATAAAAGTATCTTTTAGTTACATTAGATAACATTTAATTTTTGCTTCATACTATACAGGGCGCTTATTCTATCAAAGAAAATTTAAATTTCATAACCAAATAAATTTCATTAAATTGTTAGAAAATTCATATACAATTGATACTATTACATAGTTATATTGAAAACAATACATCAATGAATTAATTTCTTCAAATTTAAACTGTATTTGTTACATGTCCTGCATACTGTACATTTGATTTTTTTTCCTTTAAAAGCCAGCTTTGCTAAAAATATCAGGTTATCTTAATTAAAATGAATAAATAAATAAAAATTAAATCTAAAAATTAAAAAAAGAAAAAAAAATACTTTTTTCCCACTGTTTGAAAAAATGAAGAACATGTGTAATATTTCTATATAAGGTTCTAATACCCAAAAATAAGAAAGGACTGTTAGGGCAGATTTTCACCACACTAAACTTCACATAGTGATCTCTCCCTAATATGCATTTTAAGGGACTGATTTAAAATCATGTATAACTGAGTCTTATTTTCTAACTCTTCATCTAAATTATAAAACACAAAACACTAAAAAAAAAAAAAAAAAAATGTATAATAATATTCAGTTAAAACTTAGTTTAACTTTTTAAATTCAAAAATAAATGAGAGACCTAGATCATTATTTTCCTATTCCTTGTAACGGGACCTTCCGAAATTTGCACATAAAAGAGAGACATGTATAACTGAGAGGTTACTGTAGTTTCCTCTTTTCCTGTATTGTAATGATTTTAATGCTGCAGCCTCTTTCTAAAGGAACTGCCCCCAAGCATACTCTTTGACAATTTAGATGCTTATCAGAAGGAGAAGAAAAAAACTTCTGAATACAGGTGCCCCTAAGAAATGACCAGTTAGTACATTGCTAATGACCAGCAAAAGCACTATATGATTTGATTTTTAATACTTGTTTCCTTAAAAAAAAGGTGGGGGGGTTACTTTAGTTATTTCATTTTAATATATTTTCTCTGTTATAATACATGCCCCCCCCCTAACATTCTCTAAAAAGCAAATCAGGTATTGCCATTGAGTTCACCATTCACAGCAGATTATTTCAATTGGTAATTATTCCTTTTTTATGAAATTTCTCAAAAGTATTGCTTTTCTCAAAGGTTATCAGTAAAAGGAAGTTTGTTTATTATACAGTACTTTACAATGTACTGTCTTAATCATTTTGAATATTTAATTTTAAATTGCCGATTTGAAATTAGATAAATGACATTTTTTATATTCTCAATACATTGTATTATTAACATTGCAACATTAAAAATATATGTTATTTATGTTGTAAATAACATATATTTTTATTCCAGAGAAGAAACTTAATAATAGGCAAAAAATTCAGAGTTTTCATACATATACTGTTCTCAATTTGGGATAAACTCTTAAAATTGCATAATAAAAAATTTGCAATATCTTCAGAAATTATCGTAGGAAATTTGGGGAGATTTATATTTAGGGTATTTTGAATGTTTTCCTTTCTTTGATACAGCCAAAATTGGGTATTGCCTTAAAAAAAATGAAGTTGATGCAAAATTAAATGTGAAGACAGCCCTCGTGCAAATTTGAAGACTATCAGATTAATGTATACATTATTACAATGGCGGTTTATAATAACTAAATAAAGAGTAACTTGGTATTTCTTTTTCTTTTTTCCATACAGCTGTACATATAAAGAAAAATTCTGGAGTAATAAACTATCAATCATGAATTTAGTTTTAAATAATCATACTCAAATGACATAAGATTATCGATTTAAAAATTGGCTCCCTTTAATTATATTTCACAATGTACACTGCACAGTAGTCCATATGAGTACTTTAGATGCATGCACATAAAATAAGTGTGTGCGGGCAGTATATACAAGAGTTAAAATGATTTTATTAAAATTCATTTAGTAAAGAAATATTAGTAAAGAAATATTTCATAAACAATTTTTTTTAAATTAGAACTTACACAATATGCAAACTTAAAATGTGTTTGACACTGTATGTGATAAATTTCCTTTTATTTCTAATAAAATAATTAACACTCAAATTATAGCCAGGGCCATTCTGACCACTTGTATATGTTTTCTATAATATAACATAAACCCTACATTTCGAGTAACAATACAACTAAGCACACATAACTATGGCAGATAATTTTATTTAAAAACTTGATGGAAGTTTAATGACAAAATAACATGCAGTAAGGTGGCAGGATATAGTGTGATGACCTGAAGATTTGTACTTAAAAGTTTAATGCAAAAATGTCATGAAAATTTGTATGTTTAATGATTATGCATGCTAAGAATGTTAAAATATAAACAATAATAAAATCGTTGAAGGCCAACTACCTCAGTGTCTTAAAAGATAATTTAAACTTTTTTTTTTTTTTAACATTAAGGTATTTCTGTAAACTTCGCAATAAGTTTTAAGTTTTCAAATTTTTACAATCATCAACTTTTTTTTATATCATTGAGTTTTTTCTGCACATCGCTAATCACTCCACGCATTTTTTCAAACGTTCCTACAGCATCTGGAAGGTTTTCAAAAGGCAAATGTTCGGTTATACCTTCAGCAAATCTATTAGGATCAGGAAGTTTCTGGTATGGATTGCCTTGTTCTAAAACTGGGGTTCCCGGAGACATGGATATAGACATACTATGCCTGTTACTTTTCTGTCTATCAGGAGTTTTGAAATTAAATCCGTTTCCACAATGTTCAGGATTGATGGTATGATTTTCAGAATCATTCACTTTAGAAAGTGGGCTGCAAGGCTGTTCGGCTACCGATAGAAAGAGGCATATAAAAGGACTATTATTATGATACACTGACTATTATAAAGGTAATATAAAATATTATGTTTAAAATTTAGAATTAAAGCTCACCATTTTTCAGTTTTTTTGGATCAACATCATCATTATTTTGCTTCCTTTTATATAAATTACTACTATTCTGATAAAAAAAAAAGATTAAGATTTCATTAATTTCATCACAATGACTAAAAAAATGTTAAGAAAACAATTTTTAGTATGTAAATATAATTTTAAAATATAACAGACAGTTAAAATCTAAGTGTTCAGAATATGTATAAATCATTAAAATATTTTTTTGAATTTAATGGGTTTAGCAATTAAATAGTTGTAATGAAAAGTTCATGCATATAATTCACTTATACACAGATTAAAAAAAAAAAAAAAAAAAAAAAAAAAGAATAGTTTTTTTTTTTAAATTGTAAGCATTTTGATACTAATTATTACAAAAGTAGTTAATTAAAAATAGAGGAAACAGTGCTATTTAAACATGTATGACTGTATTTGTAAATCATAGATAAAGTAGAAAGAATCCATTGATTTTTGCAAAAATTCAAAACAATAAAAATAAAATAAAATGAGAATAAAGCAATAAAGAGGTATATTTATAAAAAAGAAATTTAAATTTATGTGGTTTTTTTCTTCCACTAACACCAGTAATTTTATTTACGTTATCATATAAACTTTATTATAATAATATATGCAAAAGACTCTCGAAATCCTTCTTTATTTCAGATAAATTTAAAAAGTATATCCTACTCTTGGGTAGGGAATGCAATTTTGCACTATTTTTCGTTTGTGGGATTTCGGAATTCAGATTTATTGATCCCACGGAATTGACATTGCATCCAGCTAAGAACTCATTTAAACAGAGAAAAGTAGAAAAAAAGAAAAAAAGATTTTAAGCACTATGAAGTTTAATAATAATAATTAATCTTATTTGATAATTAATACAATTACAGAAATATGAAAATTATAATCACGATATTCAGAATAATATATTAAGTTATTTTATAGTTACTAAAAAAGAATGATGTGAAAAAGACAGCATAAAGAGTAACTTGTTTTTCTGGTCTTGATTTAATTTCAATAGAGAATACACAATAGGACAAAAAGGTGGCTTTTTTTTTTTTTTTTTTTGTATAAAACCCTGAGAGAGCTATACATTTTTCCATGGTTAACTGAAGTTTAACTTCTAAAAACATCACTGGCATGGACACCCATATGATTGTGGGATTATGATCATCACTGGTTCTTCATCTTTATCACCTTTTGTTTCTCACGCTTTTTAGCACTGATTAAAAATGAACTAAATGAAGCCTTTATATAATTGATTCATGATATGCTAAGAGATAATTTAGTATGAAAAATTTAAGTTCATTTGGAGATTGGGAAGTTAGTGGAAAGTAAGTAAGTGAGTGTGTGAGTGAGTGAGTGTGAGTGTGTGTGTGTGTGTGTGTGTGTGTGTGTGTGTGTGTGTGTGTGCGTGTGTGTGTGCATGTGTAGCATCATCTCCTCCTCCTAAACGGCTGGGAATTGTCCACTTATTCGGAAAATTTCGAGAAAGAGCCTCCGCTAATTTAAATTTCGAAATTCGAATTAGTTTAGGAGATATTGATAAAAAAAAACCCGTCAAAAACACTAATTTTTGCTCTCCGCAACTCCGCGATTGTAACCCCTGTAGTGAAAATGTGAGAAATAAGCATCGAGGTTGCCATGTTTGGCGAATTTATTAAATGATTTACACTCTTGCATTAAAAATAAAGGAATAATACTTTTTTTCTGTTTCGAATATTTGCTAAGTTATTTTTTAATTAAAATATCGTCTGCGTGGGAAATCAGAGCAGGAATTCTATATTTTTTATACGCAAAAGAAAAATGATTTGTAAATTTCAGAGACTAAAGTGTATAACTTTATAATTTGGCGAAAAAAAATGGCTTATATGCCGATTTTTGAGAAAGTGGATTCTAGTGGTTTGCACAGTTTTAGGCTTGGCGCAATTTACTGAGAGCGTAAAGAAATAGTATTTTTAAAAACAAGTGTAGGTTTTACTTGAATTTAGCCTGAAATTTTAATTTTCTGTTCAGAAATAATGCAGTTATTAAGGCGATTTTAAATGATTTTCATCAAGTTAAATAAATTGATTTAAGTTGGGGAAACCCCGCCAAATTTCAGAAAATTAAACTTTTTCATTTGTATTGCTAATTCTATGCCCTGATTGAAATGAGTTGGTGTTACGAGCGTATGAATAGAAAATATTTTTTAATCCTGCCAAACAAGGTGTAACAAAATAGGAAGTCTTTATAAATACGAATGCTGTTTGAGATGAATGAGAATATTTTTTAAACCCAGTAAGACTAGCTGGTAATGCCTTTAAATTATTGCATTTATTGTCAAGTTTAATGTGTGATTCATTTTGGCTATTTGGCATCGACTGTCGACGTTAATTATGCCAAAATGGCAGGTCTAGCAAAGTAAACATAAATAAATCATTTCATATTCTATTTTTAACACTGCTACAGTTTACGTAGCAACGGAATCCATTGTTGCCACTTAAGTTATTCAATTTAATAATTAAGTGAAACCACTCATTTCTACAGCTCTTAAGACCCAAAAAAGTGAAAACGCATTAAATATGAAACAAATAGAATTTTAACATATTTGCACATTAAAAATAATCGAAGGTTTTTCAGGCAATTCTGCATATTTTTCATTTTATTTCCTTCGCTTGTGACGTCATTTTCACGTCATTGTCTTCTGTTTTGCTGTCAGATTATCCGGAGAAGCACATTACACGCTAACGTACGTGCTGCTTCGGTGTTCATAAGGAAGCAATTTGTCGGCTGCGTATTTGCCTAACCCCTCTGTGTGTCTAAATTGAAGCAATGAAACTTTGTAGGCATTTCTTTTTTTAAACTAGAAAAAGGCAGATTAACGTCGTTAACGTGGAAAAAATATATATGGAAAACTATTTAATTGGTAGCCGTAATGCGAAATGATAATCGATTATTAACATGGGCAAAGCAACAAAATTTTGAAAGTATGAAAAGTCAGGAATATGAAATGAAAATCCAAAATAAATCACCAGAGACTATAGAATAAGCATCGCGTACGAGAATGATATTGCAATCATGTACATAACAAAGGCGCTTGCAAGAAATACAAAATATAATATGAAATTAATTGCTCTTTCTTCCCATGGCTTTTGCGGAATCTTTCCGAATAACGGGATTCGGTGTGCTTAGAATATTTCATATAAATTACTTATATGTTAAAGTTCTATTTATTTTTTCATATATATTCCAGTTACTCCAGTTACAAGACCAAGAGCTCTAGAAACAATTTCAGATTTTGTTTAATATTGAATTTGACACTATGCAATTAATCTATGTTAAAAATAAAATATAAAATTAGTTATTTATTTAGTGTCAATTGGCAGTGAGATCAACGTTAGTTTTATGTAACAAGTGTGCTACTGTATTAAGAGTTCAGTAAAGGTAATAAGCTTTTCCACTTAAGTTACGTCACAAATGTTTTCATTTACGAAAGCGACAAAATCTTCACGGAAACAGGATGCATTTTTGGTTTCTGAACGTACAATGTGCATCGATTATTTCGTGTAGGTTTTTAAAATTTGGGTAAAATTTAATAAAGTCATCTGCAACATAACTGTGCTAATGCATTGTCCACGCTTTACGAAATGCCAGATAAGATAAAATAGTATTCAACATCATGTAATGTTATTCATATGGTATGTATGAATGCCATAAATTAAACCTAAAAAAGAGAATTATATGATGTAGAAATAAGGCATTTTTCGAAAGAGAAAATTTTCGCCTGCATACCGTAAAGTTCTTACTTTTCTGATCGCCAGATACAATGACTTAGTTTTTGTGTCATCATGTTGCAATTGTCTCAAATTTCCACTCATGGAGTCAGCTTTTCGTCAGAATTCCAGCAATTTTTCACTATTAGAGATTCCTATCACTGGGTTTAATTCGAATAATATGTGTAAGGAAAATATTCCTCTCCTACCGTGCGGAGAACGGGTAAGCAGCTAGTAGATAAATTAAAATTTGAGATTGTTGATTCAAGTACTGTTAAATAAGGTACAAAAATATACAAAAATTTTTGGTCAAGTGATGATTATGAAGGTGGTGTGAAATTGTAATAGAAATAATTTTTTTATCAATCCCGCGAGACTAATGCTGCAAATATTTATCTTGCAGGATTGTGATTGCATTACCTATTCTTGGGACAATAATGTTGTAACTCAAAAAATATGCTTTTTGAAGGAAATGCAGAAAGCTATTCCTAACTGCTACATGACTTTTTTTATTCTACAATGTCATCTTTTGGAAGCTTAAGTTCCTTTAGTTAACCCTTTAAACCACAAGCATTTTCACATCAATATAGAAGACCAACTGGATAGACTGCACAGTGCTGAAAAAGTGCAGTTGGCAGTGACACAGTGAAGCTTCTTTAGCTCTGGGGCTAGATGGGCAATTTCATTGACTGCCATTTTGTTGGTAGTTAAATGGATCAATGGCAATGGCTGCACTTCAGCATTGGGACCATTTAACCATATTTTCTTGAAATTAGCAGTGAAAGCCCTGAAATAAGGTGGTTTCACAGTGCAACCACCTCACTTAAAAAAGTTAAGAGAATTTCTGTAACACATTAAAGTTTATTTAATTCATCCAGTGGTGGTATTAATACAAACATTTCTGAGTTGTAACACTGATTTTGCATTAATGTGATATTTAATTTATTTATTACAAAATAAATACTATAAAAAGTATATAAATAAAAGTAGTAGTAGTAATAGTACCATATGTTTCATTTGTTATCATTTAAGTTCAAAAGTTATTAATGTGCACAAAATCTAAGTAATCTGCAAAATATGAATGTAAGGGATCATCCAGAAAACATGAGTTTTCCCATTCAATACGAAGAACGTGTGCACATTAACATGTTCCAAACTATTTTGCTTCCCCTCCTACTCCAAATAGGAATGCTTGTTGTATAAAATAATAACATGTCACTTAAAATGTGACTATTCTTCATTAACTTGCACTCTTTTAATTCAAGGTTTTTTTTTTTTTTTTTTCTTTGCTCATTCATTGAGTACATCAACTTTTCAGTTTTTCAGTTGATTAATTGATTTTATCAGCCTGACTCTTTACACAGAGAAAAATAAATGATGTTTTAAAAAAATATGATTATTTTCTTAAATTGAAGTTTGTTGACTGTCACACCAAACTGATCAGTAAATAGAAATATGTTTATATATCTGTTAGAGCATATTTTTATTTATTTATTTATTTATTTTTTTTTTTTTTCCAAGTACACGGAGCACTTCAGAGTTGTTTGTGGGAGGATGTTATTTTCAGAGTAATGTCCATCAAATAAACTACTAATTATCTAGGCAATCTGCACATTAACAGAGTAGTGGGAGATATTTTTAAAAAATCTCATCTTCAGGGATGAGATTGACAAAAAAGGAAAAGGTCTGAAAGAATGTGTGAACATTTGAGCAATAATACTTGTGAATTTCAAGTTCAATAAATATAGTAATTGCTACTGATACTAAATCTATTCTACTTATATAAATTTTGCATTAAAAAATAAAAAATAAAAATCAGAAAATTTTTGAAAAATTGAAAAACTGAATTTTTTAGAAACATGGTACAAGTCTGAAAATCAGACAAGTCCGACGAATCTCATCCCTGGCACTTTAAGAAATTAACTTACAGAATTTGAAAATTACTGATAATCTACAATAAAAATATATAATCAACAGTTCCACTTTGCTTTCTTATATTATCATCATCAGATTCAGATTAAAAAAAAAAAAAAAAAAAAAGATGAAACTGATGAAAATACGCTTAATTCTGCATAACTCTAAAGTGTTGATAAATTTTAGTTTCTAAAATGATGGTTCTACATCATTTTGCGTTCATAACTGACAAAATAAAACCCTATAATTATGCCTGTACCACTGATTTCTGAGAACCTGTTTTTTTCACAAGCAGTCAGTTATAATGAGCAGATGTCGTGGTCCCTTTGCAAACGTTATAAACAAGTTTGACTATAGCAATGGGGCTGGTCAATCAATGATCAGCCTATTAATAGAACTTTATTCAAAGTATTTCTGTTTCATGAATAGTTATTCCATTACCATAATACATAGTGTGTATGTATTGGATGCAGAAAAATCAGAGTTCCTTGATTACTTGAAGTAAAAGCTACAAATTATTTATAACTTAAAGCTTAGGATAACAAGTTTTAAAAAAAAAAGTAGTTTACAAATGTGATCTATTTATTTTATATTCACAGTTTAAAATACGCTTTAACCCTTTCGTGCCGACTGTCACGTATACGTGCCAGCAATAAACGTTTAAATATAATTACAGAATCGTTTAAATACTCACTCTACGGAACATTATTAAACAACACGCTGATATTTCTGTAATTTCATGGATTTAGGGTTAATAGCAAAAAATTCTCCAGCCTTGGACAGAAGTGAAAGAGACTGCCGGTCTCAAAGATAAGTGGGCGTTTGCGCTTCCCCGTCGCGAAGGGGTTAAATTAAACAGTGTGAGTCCTAAAAAATGTTGTACAGATGACATGTGGATATCATTTGGATATTTATTTTGTCAAGAATATTTTCATCTTTTCTACAATCTATGTTCAAAATACGCCTTAAATAGCACAATTCTCTGATTGTGTGATTAACTCATTCCACTATGAAAAATAAAATTATACAGAACTTTACTCACACACAACTTGAGCGTGAAAAGAACCAAATATTAAAATTACAGAATTTATGCAATGATAAGCAAAAGATAAAATTTAATGCTTAAAATAATAATAAGAAGAAGAACAATCATAGATAATGAGTTTGTTAAGTTGGAGTATGGGAACTTTTAAGACACATTGTATTTGCGATTGCATCAAATCAGAAAACTATGTTATAATTCAAGAAGCAAACTATAAGCAAAATAGAATAAATTGGTTTAGAAGATGTATGTGCATATAAACATGCACATTAAAAATTAACATTCATCTGTAATAAAATTAAGTCAATATCTATTAGTTACCACAGAATAGATTGTTGCTTAAAAGGATTAAAAATGTGGCAAAAATAATAATTTCATTCAAAGTTCCAGAAAGTATCACTGGGGGCAAGTTCCTTGAGAAACTGTTTCTAACTTTATTAATTTTTTTTTCTTTCCCCCTGAAAGTGTTACGACGCTTTGAAATAGTAACTGTTAATACTTTTTAAATTTCAAAATCAAAAATAACCTACATAAAATAACCTATTTTAATTATAGTGCTTAGAAATACTTACAATAATGCTTGGTGATTTCAAAGCTTCACTCAGTTGTTGATGGGGTTGTAGAGGAGGCATATTTAAATTTTTCCACTCCTATATCAATCAATAAGTTTATACTGAATACAATATAAATCAGTACAATATAAATCTATGAACATTCATTAAGACATTAACATTAATGCCACACTTAGTGGTAAAGGGACACTATGATTTTCCCTCTCTAGACACAATTTCACAGCACATATTACAATAATTGTGACAATTTAATGAACAATTGCCAGTGAAATTTCAGGAAAGAATGAACTCACAGTGTCATAATATAGGAGGATGAATCGACATCTTAATGTCCAAAATGAGATCGTTACTTCACCAGAAAAATAGTTTTAGAAGGTTACTGATATAGGCCCACAGCTAGATCGGGGAGTTTGAAACTGCATCCCTATAAGTTTTCATAAGGGGGGGGGCTCGAAATTTTCCAAGGAGGGCTTTCAACCATACACACAAATACCGGATGATCCAAAAGTCAGGACAAACTTTAAAAATTAATAATTCAAAAACGAATCAAGATACAAAGATATGGTTTGCACCAAACGGATGGAAAAGAAATTGGGTTTTGTGTGGCAACAAAACGAAAATAGTTCTAACAGTGTCCAATAGACGGTGCTGTCAGATTTCTGATATAGGGTTATGCAAAGTGACAAGCGATATAAAAGGGAGCAACTGGAGCAGGTAATGGTAGTCGAAGCTTATACGTATGGAAATGCTGTCCATAACTGAGAAAGCCCTCTTAGTCAAACTTTATTATAAGAATGCAGAAAGTGCCACAGCGGCATTGCGAGCATATCGCTACATGAAAACAGTTTCTGTCACTGGTCAGCGATATGCAGCACTGTTACAGAAAAACATTATTCCTGAACTGCAAGCATGACAGGCACTTCAAACAGTCACCCTTATGCAAGATGGAGCACCACCTCATATTGCTCTGCCTGTGCAACATCTGCTATGCTCAACATTTGGGGAGGATCACATTATCATTCACTGCTTTAATCAATCATGGCCTCTTAGATATCCCGATGTTATGCCCTGTGACTTTTGGCTGTGGGAATTCTTGAATTCAAAAGTGCACCGTGACCTAACGGCATCACTGAAAGATGCCATCCGCCAAAATGTGTCTGCTGTAACACAAGAAATGATACTAAATGCTGTGAACGGTGTGGTGTCTCGTCTCACAACTGTACTTCTGAATGATAGGCAGCACATTGAAAATTTACTGTAGTACCAATTAACTGTAGTTAAGCTGACTTTAAGTTGTCAACATTTTTTCATTTGTAAATCATCTTTTGGTGAAATAAAACACTATAGTGCCATCTGTTATTCGCCAACAAAACTATTCTTGTTTCGTTGCCACACAAAACCCGATTTCTTTTTCATCTGTTTGGTGCAAACCGTATTTTTGTATCTTGATTCGTTTTCAAATTATTAATTTTTAAAGTTTGTCCTGACTTTTGGATCACCCGGTATATACATGTAGAGGATGTCGCAAAAAGGTGATAACACGCTCTAATACTTTACCGATTAGAGATCAGTGGACAATGTGAATTGAAAAAAAATGTTCAAAATAAGCTAGGAAAAGAAACTATGCTAAGAAAAAAATCTTATGATTAATTTTCAAAAAGCTGCACTTTTTAATTTTGTATACAATCCCCGTACAGACAAATTCCCAATTAGTAAGATGTGCCTCATATACTAATGTGGTGATGTACAAAATGTCAGCATTTCATCATAAAACGCCTCTGATAAATCTTTAAACAATGATGATCAGGAGCTATGCATGAATTTGAATGTGAACGCTTAAAGGTAGAGTGTAAAAACTTATTTTCTCTCATAATTTCTGCACAACCCCTAAAACAGAATCATCCAATGTGATTTTTTTTTTCTCTACGAGAGACACTGAAAAGTGGTTAAGTCAGCATATTTATCTTCATATCTGACATTTTTCAGGATATAATTCTCAAATTTTGTATATTACTGCATTTAGTGTACGGAACACATTTTACTAATCCGAATATTTTTTGTAAGGGGGTTGCATACAAATTTAAAATGTGTAACTTTTTGAAAATTTATGAAGAATTTTTTCTTAAAAAAATATTTTTTCCTACCTTATTTTGAGCATTTTTTCAGCAGACATTGCCCACTTCATCTAATATATAAATGCGAAAGTTTGTTTATTTATCTGGGAACTCCTCCCACACCATTTGACCGATTGGCTTGAAATTTTACACAGACATGTAAAACGGTACAAGAGAGGTCGTAGGCTGCTTTAAAATTCCAGAAATCCACCAGTTCCCTAATTTTTAAAGATTTTTCGCAATTTTCAGGATTTCCCCCCACTCAAATGTCCGATTTGAGCACATTAGTAAGCATAGTTAATATAGATTTATTTATTATTTTCAATAATTCAAATGAGATTGACGTCATTCTGATGTTAATCAATGAGAATGATAATGTAATTTAAAAATATGTAAGAAACCCATTCAGGTTAATAGGCTTATCCATAAATTTGTGCCACAAATGTAATAATAACAATCCACAACGTCCAATAAAAATGGACTAGTGAATAAATAGCATGGGATTATTTCTTTTGCTTTCAATAATTCAAGATAATTTTTGCATGCGAGATTGACAACATTGTGATATCATGCATTTAAAAATAACTTTGATGTAAAAATTATGAAGTTGACAAAATAATGTTAGAGTAAGAGGCCAGGGGCGGACTTAAGATGTGTGTCGGCCTCTGGCAAACATAAAAAAAGCTCCTCCTTTTATTCTCCAAATGAAGGTTTTCTCAGTTCTTAAGTTCGAAGATGGCACCCGAAGCAATGCTTACCTTGACTGTGTCGGTCCGCCCCTGTAAGAGGCAATTATATTTCGCAAATGTAATAAATCGCTTTGAATATCAATTTAAATTAATCATTTCTAAAGTAAAAATTATGCCACAAGCAAAATAATTTCATGATTTTTATGATTTCAGTTAGCTTGAAAAATCTCACAGGAAGTAGAATTAACCAGTTTGTTTATTCTTTTTCCTTGAGACCAGAGTAGTAAGTAGCAGGGCTGTCTTAACGATATCGGGCACCGGTGCTGCGAAAATCAGCCTACACCCCCCCCCCCCCCAAAATTGTGACATCATATCAAAATCGAGACTTTTTTATGACTTTCATGACCCATTGTTCAAAATAATGACATTTTCATGACCAATAGACCCCTGATTACTGATGACGCAAACTTTATTTCAAGAGTAAAATAAATTTGCTTATTTTTAGATTCCACATCACTGGAATCAATTTGAATTACACCTGTCAAAATAATTTTCGTTCCCTACCACGCAAAGAATGGACACGCAGCTGGTTCTAAATAAAAGCACTTAAGTGAAGTTAGATGTTATAGCTTTTCAAAAGCTGTTATAATTTCAAGCAGGTTATATTATAATCATAACTTTTTAGTTTCAAACAATGTATAATTTTGGGGTTTTTTTGCTTTTCTAAAGCAACTCTTTTTAGCCTTCACATCAATGTTTTATACATTAGTAAGTTTTGCTTACATTAAAATACATGAGCATGCATTTACCGTACCTTTAATTAATAATAGTAGTATTTTGGGTCCACAAATGCCAGCATTAATGGATGAAAAATATTCAAATATTTTAGAAGCAACATATTTATACTCATTTAAAAACAGGTAAAAAAGCATTAAAATCCGTATGTAGCACTATCGGTGGCCGCTACCACCTTCTTCAGCATAGGTCTTGGTTCCAAATGGCCAGCTCTCTTCCTCAGCAGGGCGTTCCACCCAGGATCGATCTGCGCATGCGTCATATCATTCACAGCGCCATCTGTGGTTATAATCTGTAGGGCTTCCATATTTAGGGCATAATGACTGTTTTTGTAATTGGCGAGTTTTTGGCTATTGTTAAAGTTGATTTCTATGGGGTGTTCCTGGGCTATTTTTGCGAGGGCAGTAGTGGTTTTATTGAATTTAATGTCAGTTTGATGTTCCTTTTTTCGGTCTTTGATTTTTCGTTTTGTCATGCCAATATAGCAGCCCTGTTTATTGGTACTATTGTCTGTAAAGCTTAGTTTATAAATACCGGCGGTTTCATCAGGATTTATATTATCTTTATCACTGCGAATGCGTTTGAAAATATTTTGATTGGGTTTTATTGGGATTTTGATATTTTTCTTTGCAGCTTCATTTGTGATTTTTAGGGCGGCTCCCCTGCAGTAGGGAATGGCATTGGTAAATTTTAGTTTCGGATTTTGATAGTTATTAATTTGTTCCAGTTTTTTGATTCTCTTTTTAAAAAGGCTTTTTACTATATTGAATTTGGGTACCCTGCGTTTTTACATTGAGTTTTGATAAACAGGAGTTCTTCATTGAGGAGTGTTTCGTTTGAGCAAACTGTAATTGCGCGATTGCCATAGGAACGTATGGCGGCTATTTTATATTTGTATGGAGCTTTTGAATTAAAATGTACTATTTCGTTATTATTTGTGGCTTTTCTAAAAACTGTAGTATTAATATTATTCATCAGATCTCTATTGATTTTGACATCCAGGTAGTTAATGGTGGCATTTTCCTCTATTTCTATGGTGAATTGTATGTTATTGTCTATTGAGTTGATTTCTTTGAGGATATTATCAGTTTCATTTTTGTTAACTATTGCGAAGATATCGTCTACATAGCGAAACCAAGTTTTTATGTGGTTGGATAATTTATCAAATATGGCCCTCTCCACTTGGTTTCCGCATTTTCCAGTCTTTTAAATTGCTTTACGCCGGAACCGGGCTTATTACGTTTTACCGCTCTCGTGCAGACTGGATCTACTGAGAGATCTACTGAAAAAGCTATTTAAATTTCCCAAGTGATTACATCACTGGCACGAGCTGTGGGAAAAGCTAGTTATTGCATAATACAGTAAGTTATTGCTTAATAAGAGAGCGATTAAGTTCGAAAGATTATGCAAATACGGGGAACATTGAATAAGTGTTCCAAATTGTATCTTATAGTAAATTAAAGTTCAATTTAATTACAAATGAAAATGCCGATCAGCAAAAATACAGCACTGTACAATTGTTAACTGTTAAGTTTAAGATTTAATGATAGGATTATCTTAGAATGTTCTTCAAATTATTTTAGCTTTAAAACAGAAAGTTTAGAGTAGAAAACACTGGCAAGTCCAGGAATCCAGGTAAATATGCCTAATATCGCTAACAGTTTTACATAATCATATATTTCATTACCCGAGTTTCCAATAGTTACATCAAAGCATCTCCGCCTTAATTTCTATTTAACAAAATCCCAGTACACATGTACTTGAACAAAGTAAAATAGCTTTTAAATTAACAATTGAAGAAATTTAAGCAAAGTGTGTTAAATAGGAATATATGAAAATACATAAAAAGTAATTTTGTAATATTTTAGGGACATATTTAGGGGGCTTTACTCCAACAATGTAAAACAATTACTAAAAATCGGCTTTTTTAAATCATTTATATTAATTCTAGTAACATTAATATTTAAAATAACGGATCACCCCCCCCCCCTCTGTAAATGGAAACTCATATGCGCTACTGAGATCAATCGTGATAAATTTTATGTTAGAAAAGCCCCCCTACAATCATGAAGAAGACCCATTCAGAGCCTGTCCTTACAGCTGAGCAACATACAAGAGCATAAGTGCCTGTACTCAGAAAAAACATTGTAGCAATAAGAGAGAAATATATTGAGAAATGTGTTGCCAAATGCATCCATTATAAAACACTTTTCATTAATCTTTTTTGGGTCATATGACTTAAGCTTTCCAAGGTTGGGTATATACTATAACAGCAAGGCAAGCATGAGGCAGCTTGGTGCTTCCTTGTACTGAGGTAACTCTAACGGCAGTATGCACTAGTGCGTTGGAGTGCGAAGCATGAAAGACGTATTCCTATTAGCAAATTGGAATTCCTTCAATCTCGTAGAAAAAACTCTCCCGCCTATGAACATCTATCTCTCTGTGTAGGTGTATCCCAGGCACAGAGCAGCATCTCAACAAAGGGACAGGTGCTATTGTTGTAAGGTCATTACTGCCCTCGTTCATCTTAGCCGCACTAGTGTTTATCCACCAAAACATGATCCAATGATTCTGAGAGGAAAAGGCTAAGATGGGGAGAGGGCACCAATTGGTTGGCAGGAAGTTCACAATCCACAGGCATTCTGAAATTGGACCCTACAGAGCCCACTCAAACTCTTTCAAGAAATTGTATTTACTGTATTTATGGGAACAGTGAAAAAAAATCCAAAAAGAATTAACGATGTTTCAAGAGCCTGCAAGAGACAGTATTCAAGAGCTTGCATTTACAGACTATTAAAATTCCATTTTTGAGAGCAGGAAATATTCAATTTTATGTACAGGGGCCATCGACCTTTAAGAGAAATAGACGGAGAATGCTTGGGATCGGGAAACCAGTTTTTGGCTCGAACATCTCCAGGCAGTTGGTCACGTGCCTGTGGGCACATTCGCCTTCGCGCCCATTGGAGGTGAACACTTGTGTAGTATATAATTGTAATGCTTACGCTGGTGAAGGATACTCCTTTTCACGTAACTGCAACTTTAGAGATTAAATTAAACCTTATTTAATGTTTACTCCACATTTAAGTGAAAACTTCCGATGGATCAGAAGTGGAGGATGATAGCACTCAACTAGAGGATCAAGCACCAGCTGTTGGAATCAATAGATTCATTCAAGATGTTGTACAACATGTAGCAGGTTTTGTTGTGAGAAAATTGTTAGAAACTTTAAAATGTGAACTTTGCATTTTGGCAATATTGTCTAATGAAGAGAAATCTGGCCTGATAGCTTAGAAGGCATTTTCATCAGATGCTGGGTTAATTGTGCCAGCAAATTGTGTTGTAACGTTATGTGAACAAATTGAAATTGTTTTTCACCAGACTGAAAATCATTTGGTCTTGGGGGAAAAATATATTATTCCATTACATGATACAGGAAGTTTTGAAGAAAATTAATGGGAATAATTTATTTAAATGCTTCAAAAGCCATATGTTTGACCATGAGGCTGAAGATAATTATACATTTTACTAAAATTATAAAATGATTAACAAATATTTACAAATAAGAATGCACCATGCAACTTTTTCATATAATTTAAACAATAATTGTTAAAATATTAGGAAAACATTCACGAAATTAATTTTATTTAAAAATAAGTAGTCGCAATTTTTTAATTTTAACAGGCCTTATTATTTTCAATGAGTTGGGTTAAAAATGTTTTTTTTTATTTTGTAATTTTGTATTTAATAAGGGTGTTTATATTTGTAGTATAGTGGTGAATATAGATCCCCATCTTCAATAATTTCAATAAAAAACAAAATTAATTAAATTTTTAAATTACCCATCTGATCCTCAATATTCCAGTCTTAATTTAGCTTTTTGCCATTGTTTTATTTTTTAAATTTTACTTAATTTTTCTAAAATAAATCTTTCAGTTTTAAAATGAAGATGAGTAATTCTAAATTTAATAAAGCCTATAAAATTCCTAGATTTTCTTAGCATTTTCTATTTTTCAGCTCCTTAATTAAACAATAATTTACATAGTAACCTATTTGATATTAAACAAATATTTTAAAATTCTTAATAAACATGGATCTATATTTTTTACTTCATTGAAGCATGTTATTTTTTATCCAGCTATTAGCCTACTGTATTAAATTTTGTGAAGAATTGTAATTATTTTTAAAAATATGTATTTTGAGTGCCAAAATTAGGGAATATAAGTAAATATATTTGTTGAAATGATTTGTATTTTATATTCAAGAATTGTTGGTGTATTTTTTAAGTGGCGGATTACTCAATAAAAATATTTTTTTTTTCTTCATTTATTTGTATTTACTTTGGTCCAACATTTGGATAATTTCTTCTTTATCTCTTGAAAATTATTTAGATCTATTTATCTTTGTCTACCATGTAAATAATTGATTACTGAGATATGTAATAATTCTTGGTAACTTAAAATACAAAAAGTTTGTACTTTCTAATTAGTACTCTTTCCAGTTAGTTAATTTTGGCCGTTACAATAGCAAAAATCAATCATTTATTATTAAAGAAAGACAGAATCGCAATGAATCAAATATTAATATTCCATTCCAAAAGGTTGTGTATTAAAGGGAAGTAAGATTTTTAATTTCAAAATGCTCATTGACGATGTTTTGAGCGGTTTCTAGAGTAAAACATAGCTGTATATCAATGCGCGATCTCCGAAACATCAATAAAGATCAGCTGTTTGTGGATTACTCACCCGACATGTTCGAACACAGGTTCCGCCCCCTTGCTCCGTCTATTTCACTTCAAGGTCGATGACAGGGACAGATATAGTAAAAATTTCAATTTCATCCCCCCCCCTACCACCAAAATGTACCTAGTTCCTGTTAATTTAGCTCTAGGGGGAGGGCGGCTTGGGTTTATACAAGAGGGGGAGGGCTAAGCCATCTGTAGCACTCTTAGCACTATGGCCCTGTATTGATACCTGATTGGCTTAAACTTCTCTGATGTGGGGAAGTAAAAAAAAAATGAAAGTTTTCCAAGGCAAAAGCAAACCTCGATTTTAATTAAAAATTAATGGCACAAACATACAACAAAAGAGATCATTAGATCCAAAATAATGTACAAAATTCATTCTACAGAGAACATTAAACATGATGTCAAACAGACAGCATTTATGCAACCTCAAAAGAATTTTACAGTCCTCATCAAATTTCATTACATGGTACGAAATGTTCAAGTACTTTCAGGAAAAAAACAAATCAATTAAATACAAAAACCGATATCTTAATCTCCAGAAGAAAGATATCTGGGTTTATGATTACAAAATACAACTAGTTCCAAATGTTACAAAAAGGCTTCTAGATTTAAAATTTAAAAAGTGCATCCTGCACTGGAACTTTCCTGATTTGGATGATTTTGACTTGAGGCATTCAGTTAGATATGATTGATTTTATCTAAAATTTGATTGGCAGAAAATCACTGGAATTAATAAATGCATGATGTAGAAAGCCACAGAAAATGGAGTTTAGATTACACCTACAGCAGAAATACCAACATTGTAAATATGACATCAGGAGAAAAGTGATTAAATTTCGGGACATCCTTACGGCGTCAAATTATGCATTTCAAAAGAGCGGTGATTTTTTTTTTCAAACTATATTTTTTAATAGTTTTAATAAATATTCTTTGAATTCTCATCCTTACACATAATACTCTCATTTGACTCAAATGTCACAAACACAAAAAAGAAATTGCCTTTTAATATTATTAATTTGGGAACTAAATAGACATACACAAAAGAAGTAGTATATACAGAAAATAATATCCCACAAATAAATAATTTTAAAGAATCTTAAATGCGTCACTGCATTTGATATTTTACTAGCAGATGGGTGATTGTCATTCAGAAATTTTATAGCATACTGCTTTGTAGCCTCTCACTTATTCCGATGAAATTCTCCATAAAGTAACACCATTTCAGTGTATTCATTAGTATTAAACATCATCATTCGTTTTTTATATTCAATAAGCTACGAATTCAAATATCATGAACTTTAGACAAACACTAACAAAGTAATTTAAATCAGGGGCGTAGCCAGGGGGGGGGGGGGATATCGGGATATATCCCCCCAGCGAAATTTTTGGATTAGTGATGAAATTCTGTCTATTTATACACATATAAGTTCATATCCCGCCCCCCCGAAAAATTTTCCTGGCTACGCGCCTGACTTAAATAACACTTTTTCAACTCCAGTAAAATATTAAAATTTAATGTTTATTGCCTGTTGCCATATCAGCAGGAAAACTGAATCTCAAGCAATTATCATCTGCCAATCATTTTACCTGAAACACGATATTTCATTTCAATTTATTCAAATACACTCAAAAATTTGTTAAAAGTTTAGAGGTTCCATCTTTTTAATAAATTTCTCGTTGTTTCGACAAAACATTTTTTTATTTACACAACTTATTAAAATTCTGTTACTTCATTTAAAGAAAAGATTTTCAAAAGACCCTCCGGATAAATTTTTCTAGTTCCTTGCCATAACCTTCTGCTTACAGATTAATATTCTAAAATTAGTTTTGCTACGTTCTCTGCTCTATGCCAGAAAATTAAATTAAAACCTATAATTTAAAATTTCAATATTTATACAGTTCCCTAATGGTTCATTGTAATGGGACATTTTTGAACGAGGAGAAGTGACTTAAGTCAAAATGTTTGTTGCTTCATAACTCTGTGAATTTGGTCGTATAAGGATAATTTTTTTAAATTGTGCATGAAATTGTAAAAAGAAAATTTTTCAAAATATAACCGATAGGACCAGGGGACCTTATAAAAATTTAAATTTCGTAAATTTTATAGGAATTTATTTGACTTCAATTGTTTCTGATATAATAGATCATACAATTTAAAGCATTTGTGGAATTAGAGCTATATGTCTCTGACTAATGGTTTAGGAAATAGCCACTGGACAGCGTTAGCACTGGACACCCTGTATGTATATGTAATGTATAAAAAGGTAATTTGGGTTTTACTAGTTTGGGTATTGTTCAAGCGGGTACTTTCACTGTAAGTTTTACTTTCCTGTCATACTTGCCACGTGCGCTCTGGAGCTATGTTTTATTTATTTTGTTATTTGCCAGACATCAGGCTGTCGATTCTGAGTTCTTTAGATGTACACGTGTCCCCACGCCCTTGTAGCCCCGGATGCGGGTCATGTTGGTAAATGTGTGTGGTTCGATCAGAGATGGGAGAGAGGCGGAGTTACGTCTTCGCAAACCACGTGGGGTGGTGAGCGTAAATACTCCCGCACATCGAAAATTGAGGGACTTCTGCCACTGGAACTGCTTATTGAGTCCATGCTGATTCTTGTACCCGTCTCCCCTCCCCTCTTTTCATTCTAAATTGTAACTTAAATGTAATGTTCAATAAACCATATTACCTGCCTTAACTCTGAAACTTTACTTGAAATATCTGACGTCACATATATGTATGTATGTATATATATATATACGTTAAACATAGGCTAGCTATACTAGTGTTATATTTATTTTATTATTTATTCATTTAATTATTACCATTTTTATTCTTTTTATTTATTCATTTAATTATTACTTTTTATTTATTCCTTTCCTTTCCATACTTCCAAAGTATTATTAATATATCATTTTTTTTTTTTTTCACACTCCATGGCATTACTTGTCTATTGATGATATTAAGTCTTCTCTGATGGCAACATGCACTAATACTGCCTCCATTACTGAGCTTTGATCTTCTTGTCGGTCCACTTCCTCGTTGTTTATTTCTAATAGCTATGGTCGCGCCTCCAAGTTACAAAAGGACCCTAATTTTGGTCAGGTAACTTGCAGAAACTTAGCTATTATTGTTTTTTTCGATTAAATTGAAATGTGTGTGCGGTGGCACCTGATGATAGAGCACACCATTTCAATATATATTCCATTTTCCGTCTATTTGCGGTTACATGTGATTAGGCTTAAAAAGCCCACCAGTTCTAATTTGGCGCTTTATATCCAATTTATCCACTCTTTCATTGCCTTAAAAGGCTATATTTAAACACTTATCCGGTATAAGCTCGTTAATTGGCACCATGTGCTATCTACTTTTTTATTTTTTTATATTTTTTTCACTTTATCAATGGATTATCTTGGGATTTCACTTTACGTAAGTAAGTTGTTATATATTATATATATATATATATATATATATATAGTAAAATGACTAAACTTATGAATCAAGGAATCATTCACTTAAGGTATTCTAATATATTCAATGAACGTAAAATCGTATCCAAAAAGGCATAAGTAGATATTTCCATCAAATAGCATATACGAACAGTTTGTAAAATCGAAAAATGAAATGAAATTGTAAGGAATAAAACAAAGGTAGTAAGCATCGGCTATACTCGTCAAGCCCCATGAACAAAATACTTAATACCAAAATAAAAACAAAATAACAGGATTTCAATGTAGTTACTTAGAACAAAGAAGGATAAATATGTAACTACTAGCTGCATGCCCGTTCTTCGCACGGTAGGAAACGAAAAATTTCCTCACATGTGTAATTCGAATTAATTCCAGTGATGTGGAATCTAGAAAAAGCAAAATTATTTCACTCTTGACTTAAAATTTGCATCATATATGTAATAACCTGAGATCATTGCAATATAATGACACACACACACACACACACTAAAAAACTATGTCAGCGTCATTCGGTATCAAAAAAGTGAAAATGGACCGTTTGCAGTGAACTTCTCACTTTCAAAATGTCTTATTTCCGCAGACATGCTGTCTTTTAAGTTCCCGTTTTAGCATTAAATACCTCAGACACTACATGAAATGGACATTTTTTTTTTTTTTTTTTTTTTTTAAATACGTCACCCTCTCTTGCAACCCTTTACAAAAAGAAAAGAGATAAGAGATAAGACTGCGCTATTTATAAAGGCTTTTTAAAATTGTTTTTCTAGATTATGCAGTTTAATTTTTCTTCTCACAAACAAGTCCAGTATTTATAAAAGGAAAGCGTGCCAAGCAAAGAAATCGTCTGCTTGGACATAAGAATAACTATGTACACAAAGCGAAATCTTTGGAATGAGAAACTTTTTTCACGTTTTCAGAAGAGCGCTTGTTGTAATTGCTTCACAACGGGCTTTGACTTTTAGTTGTACAATAACAGTAGTATTTGGTGCATTAAGGCAATAAACAACAGATGTTTTAATTCGAATTTCGCAAAAAATCGCTTCGAGATATGGCACGGGACCCGTTTTTATTTATTTTTTTCAACTGGCAATTTTAATCATTGTTACTGTATCCAGGACAACCAAACTGCAAGATATCAAACCGAAATTTGTAAGCAGCTGCGACTGAAATGAAAATCCTTCTTTACTTAAAAATTCGTAAAAATTCTCCTCATTTATATTTTTCCTCCGTTCTTTTAAAAGTGAGTGAATTGTGTGCTCCGCCTTTTGCCGAAATATAAAAAAGTTACGAATGATAGAATTCAAGATGCAGCAGTTTTAAAAATATTTTACGAAAGTCAGCGTCAAATTTAATTTTATTTGAAAAATTCCCAAAAATCTGCAAATTATGTTACACAGTCCAAACAAACAGTTTTTAAAAGAAAATTTTCTACTCTATACGATGATGTAAATATCGTTTTCTTGGGAGTGCAATTACCGGCTTTATTATGTATTACGCAAGAAAAATCGCTAAAAATCGGACAAAACACAAAACATTTTCTAATTCGAATTTCGAAAAAATCGCTTCGAAGTGTGTCGAGACCCGTCTTGGAGAATTTCCGTACAAAATTTGGTAAGTCTACGATCACCTATTTCGGAGCTACGCGAGACACAGACAGACAGACAGACAAACGGACCGTTTACACATTGCTTTATTTATATAGATGGAGGACTATCCTGTAATCAAAAACAAAAATGGAAGCAATGTGTAATTTTTTATGGTGCATTAACGTATTACACAAAAATTTTAACATTCGCACAGCCACCCCCATACGAACTTTAACTATGTTCAATTTCACGCTCATCTATTCGTGCAATGTGCTGCAAAACGGACACAAAGGTTTTCCTTGGCATATTTATATATACATGATAATAAAAATTACTATACTCACATCAAGAAATCCTTCAGGTACAGGAGTGTTAAATCCTGGGAATTCAACGAATTTTGTAGCATCATACATAGCTGAAATATAATTATAATAAATAGAAGTAAAGAGAGCAAGCACACTACTATAAAAAAAAAAAAATGAAACAGGAACATACAACTTGTCTATTACTATTACATGCACATAGTTTGAGAAATCTACTTGCTAAGGGCAATTTTGTTTTGCAGTATTTCTGCCATCAGATGCTTGACTAAGTGGATAGTACCAGTAAGTAAAATTCAGTAAAAAGGAAATAGACCATGCAAATTAGACCAGAAAACAGCAAATCGGGGGGGGGGGGAATTTCTATTTTTTTTAAACTCAGGGATCAGGGAAAACACTAATTGGGTACGTAGTTGTATGAAACAGAAAAGTTCACCCTCTCAGGGTGCCGCGTCCCCCCTTTGCCCTCCCCAAAGGTCATTTTTACTCAAAAACTGTTCATCTTAGCAAAAAAATGTCAGTTAGTAATTGAAAGCTGATAACATTTCCTACCAGATTATAATTGGTTATTTTTTTTCTATATGCAATAGCTTTCGAGATATATTTTAGACAAAATCGCACATTTTTGGAAAACGATTCTTTTTATCCCGATCTTTAACCAATTTTGTCTTATAGCTCTCCAACCCTCAGTTTTACAGCAATTGTAGAGTATTCAATTACCTTTAAAGTGAGTTATTATTTGTAACTTTATCTTTAAATGATCACAAGTTATTGCAATTTTAAATTTTCAGTAAATTTAGCAAATTCGAATGAAAACTGCATTGAGCGTCAAAGTACAACAAAATCTAGGAAAAAAAATTATAACGTTTTGAAACTTGGGAAAACATTGATCGGGGATGCAGTTGTATGAAACAGAAAAGTTCCCCCTCTCGGGGTACCGCATCCCCCCCTTCCCGCCCCCCCCCCAAAAAAGGTAATTTTTTTGGATTTTCACTTTTATCTCAAAAACCATACGTCTCAGCAAAAAAATGTCAATTACAAAATGAAAGCTGATAAAATTTCCTACCAGATTATAATTGGTTATTTTTTTCTATATTCAATAGCTTTCGAGATATGTTTTAGACAAAATCGCACATTTTTGGATAACGCTTCCTTTTATCCAGATTTTTAACCAATTTTGTCTTATAGCTCTCCAACCCTCAGTTTTACAGCAATTGTAGAGTATTCAATTAAGTTGTAGAGTATTCAATTACCTTTAAAGAGAGTTATTATTTGTAACTTTATCTTTAAATGATCAAAAGTTATTGCAATTTTAAATTTTCAGTAAATTTTTTTTTGGATTTTTACTTTTATCTCAAAAAACGTATGTCTTAGCAAAAAAATGTCAATTACAAAATGAAAGCTGAGGAAATTTCCTACAAGATTGTTACAGGTTTTGTTTTTCTAGAAAGAAAAGCTTTCAAGATATACGTCTTAGAAAAAATTTCAAATTTTTGGAAAACGCTTCTTTTATCACTATTTCCCACTAACATTGCCTTATAGCTCTTCAACCATCAGTTTTGCAGGAATGGGTTTAAAGCAAAGTTTTAATGTATTCAATTACCTTTAAATTGAATTTTTATTTGTAATTGTATTTTTAAATGATCAAAAGTTACAGCAATTTGAAATTTTCAATACAGTTTAGGGAATTCGAATGGAAAGTGCATTGTGTATCAGAGTGCAAGAAAAAATCTAGGAAAAAACTTATAAAGGTTTGAAACTTGCGGGAAAACACTGATTGGGTATGTAGTTGTACGAATTAAAAAAGTTCTGCCTCTAGGGGTGCCGCGCCCCCCATCTTAGCCCCCTCCCCCTCAAAGTTCCCTTTTTTAGATTTTCACTTTTATCTCAAAATTGGTGCTTCTTAGCAAAAGCATGCCAGTTACAAAATGAAAGCTGATAAAATTTCCTAGAAGATTATAATTTTTATTTTTTTTTTATATATAGTAGTATTTATTATTGGATATCTTTATTAGTAGTATTTTTTTTTTTTTCTATATCGAATAGCTTCGAGATATGTTTTAGAAAACCTCACAAATTTATGGAAAACACTTTTTTTCATTCCGTATATCGATTAACTTTCCTACTCTCACTGATTTGACAGAAGACTATGAGAGTACATTTTTATAAAAATAAAATTGTTCCAAAAGGTTTGTTGCACTATTATTGTACAGCTGTTGCATACAAGAGAAAGTAAGTGTGTTATAATTATGTAGTAATTTTTTTATTAATTTTGCTGTAATTATTAATTCTGATGATGAATGATCACTGAAATGCAAATGTCACAGTACATAATATTGAACAGATGAACTGCATTATATAATTCTATTGATGTAAAAAATATCGTTTTCAAAAGATATTTTGGGGGGTGGGAGAGGGGATTAATTTAGACTTTGGTACTAACATTTAAGTGTTAAATATGCGTTTATATACGAATAAAATGTAACTAGTTCAGCAGAAACAATAGGAGGAAGAAATTAAAAAAAACGGAATGAAACCAAATCGTACGCTTATGTAATATAAATTATTATTGAAAAAAAGAACCATTTTGTATTAAAAAAATGTTTGAAGGGAAGGGGGGCGTGATAGAGGAACTTTCCTGTTTCTTAATATTGCACCACCTGCAAGTGTTATCTGCAGGTTTCAAAACTTAATAATTTTTTGTCTAGATTTCGTCGTACTAACTTGGTCGAGCAATGTAGTTTTCATTCGAAGTCTCTAAAATTTATTGAAAATTTTAAATTGCCATAATTTTCGATTCTTTAAAGATAAAATTACAAATAATAACTTATTTTAAAGGAATTGAATACTCCTGTAAAACTGAGAGTTGAAGAGCTAGTATAACACATAGTAAAAAATTGTGATTAAAAGAAGCGTTTTCCAAAACCTTGCAATTTTTTTTTAAACTCGAAAACTTTTGTATCTAAAAAAACATAACCCATAACAGTCTTGTAGGAAATTTCCTCAGCTTTCATTTTGTAACTGAAATTTTTTTGCTAAGATGTACGGTTTTTGAGATAAAGGTGAAAATCCAAAAAAAGGACCTTTTTGGGGGGGCTAAAGGGGGGGGACGAGGCACCCCGAGAGGGGAAAACTTTTCTGTTCCATAGAACTGCATCCCCAATCAAGGTTTTCCCCAAGTTTCAAATCATTATAATTTTTTTCCTAGATTTTGTTGCTCTTTGACGCTCAATGTAGTTTCATTTGAATTTGCTAAATTTATTGAAAATTTCAAATTCCAATAACTTTTGATCATTTAAAGTTACAAATACTAACTCACTTTAAAGGTAATTAAATACTCTACAGCTTTATTTAAAAAACAATTGCTGTAAAACTGAGGGTTGGAGAGCTATAAGACAAAATTGGTTAAAAATCGGGATAAAAAGAAGCGTTTTCCAAAAATGTGCGATTTTGTCTAAAACATATCTCGAAAGCTATTGTATATAGAAAAAAATAACCAATTACAATCTTGTAGAAAATTTCCTCAGCTTTCATTTTGTAATTGACATTTTTTTGCTAAGAACAACAACCAAAACTGCTGCAAACTGTTTTCGAGATAAAAGTGAAAATCTAAAAAAGTGACCTTTTGGGGAGGCAAAGGGGGGGGACACGGCACCCCGAGAGGGGGAACTTTTCTGTTTCATACAATTACATACCCAATGAGTGTTTCCCCAAGTTAAAAAAAATATATAAATTTTTTCCCCCATTTTTCCTAATTTGACTGGACTAAAAGAGACGAGGATACTAATTTTGGTGCCAAATTCATGAAAAATATGTTTTTGCATCACAATGTACCAGGAGACTATTTAGTGCAGCTGTAGCATCGCTGACCATTTACTAATAAAATGTCAACAAGCATGACAAAGATCAGTTTACGCTTGACATACTCACATCAGGTTGCACTTTAAATAATAGAATTCAAACTCACAGATTTTAACAATAGTTACCATATTTTTTTGCGTATAATCTGTGGAATAACTGTTAAAAAACCCCTAAAAAATATTAAGTGCAGATTATATACCGGTGGGGATTACCTGCAGATTTTTAAAAATGGCATGTATTCTTGTAGATATCAATTTTTACTGACGCGACTGGCATTCATAGTCAGTGGCGGAACTTCAAATTTCTGGCCCCGCCGCAAAATATTTCAGTGGGCCCCCCATCCCCAGATCCACCAACACTCATATACACATATGCGCGCGCACACGCACACAAAAGTTTATTTGGGCCATTTTTATTTTAAAAATTGGAACAAATGGAATATAATTATAATTAAAATTTGAAATTCTTCCTTCTGGATTTCAGATTTGCAAAATCTCATTTCAGATCCCTCGTTTCCATAGTTTTTGCTGTTTTTGATTGGATACCTAATATGAAAAGGTTGTGCAGGCGTTCATCTGTTGAATTGCATAAATAGTTTTTCAGAATCTTCAGTTTTGAAAAGGATCTTTCAGCTGTTGAGACTGTAATGGGAAGAGTCAAAAACAATAATAATGCCGTAATTACATCTGCAAAATTTGAAGATATTGTTGAATATTTTATCAGAAGTAACTCGGCAAATTCTTTTATGGTAGATGCTTTACAAATTTCATCTTTCAGCAGAGCACTGGACATTACTGTTTGTAATGGAAATTCTGTTGTTAGATCTTTATATTTTAACTGAAGAGATTAGTCACATTTTAAAATTTCTGCTTCTTTCATTCTTGCTAACGTGGTCGGTACCAAAAAGTTAAAAAGATTTGACACCTCATTCATACATTAAAATCTGTTTTCTAATTGGTATATGACGGTATCTAAAACTTTAAAAAAGAAGTTGACGAGGAAATCATCTTCGTGGCCCAAATGATGGTCACTTGATAGTCGTGTGTACATGTTTTTTTTTTTCTTTTTCTCTTAAATCCTTAGTCCAATTCCCTATCAAATTAATTCTGTCTGAGATTAGTATTAAGTAAAATCAGTATCATTAAAGCCCATTCAAATAATGGAATAATCTAAATGTATAAAGAAGGAGAATTTTCCTGTCTGTTTGTATCCATGTTTATTCGTGGACTATTGAGCGATTTCCTTCTGTGTCCATCGTTGCTTCCCGGCCCAGGTCTTTGAATACGTACGCCATGGGCCACAATGGGAGTATCGATGCCAGGAAACAGCGATGGACACATGAAGAAAAACGCTGCGTTCACGTCTTGAAACGTGAGCAGCCGGTGAGAAACGAAGCAGACAATAAGTTTTAGGTGAAATTATGCTTTAACACTTGATGCACCCAAGAAACACCTGCAACGGGAGTTTGTGTGTGTATAAAATGGGGGAGAGACGCACTTAATATATATTCAAGCACTTTAAACCGAATTACAGAAATTTGTACCAAAATCTAATTAAATAGTATCTTCTCATTTATTCAGCTGATATGGGGAAGGGGGGCAGGAAGGTGCTTGACCCCCCCCCCTCTTTGCAAATCCATTAAAAGCAAATCAAAATAAGTTTATATTCAAATCTTTTTTTTTAAATCAAGGGCGGACCCATAACAAATTCTGCAGGGGAGGGGGCACACAATTTTTTTACTCCTTTCTCTTATAAATGCAATTTACAAAGTCTATATAAAGACTATATAAGTCAATCTTTTATAGTCAAACCCCTCCCCCGCTTTGGATCCGGCAATGAAAATTATAATTTTGAGAGGCGTTCTTTCCTACATTCTAGATTCTAACTACACACACACACATATATATATAACTCTAAACAAAAAAAAAAAAAAAAAAACTAAAATCAAAATATTCCTAAAAATGATAAAACACAATAAACCAAAAACCCGAATCGCACATAAAAAAAGAATGAGTAGGAACCAAAAGTCAAAAATTATAAGAGAAATAACTGCACAATAATCTGCCTATCTATTGGTTATTGTATTAAACAGCTTATGATAAGTTTGTATTACAATACTCATAAAATAAATTTACATCAATTATAAATTGTATTAAATTTCTACAAATGTTTTCACATAATATTTTTTTTTAATCTATGAATCTTATATCAAATACTAAGACAAAAAAAATCTTATTCATTTATTATTATTATTTTGAGTGTAGTTAAATAACTGAATTATTTATTATTTTACACTTCATTTAAATAAAAAAATTAAAACATACTTTTGGTTCTTTGATAAGGTTTTGTTAGGCCTTTTCAGTAATCAGCTCTATTTTTTAAATTTTAAACTTAAAACTATACATACATAGAAAAATTTTAAACGTAAAATTATAAACACATAGAAAAAAATTAACATAAAATTAGATATACGTAGGAATTATATATTTTCAGAATTATTCACTTTCAACTTCCCTTACATAGTTAAAATAAAACCTCAAACGCAAGGCGACTCAAGAAAAAAAAACGATAAAAGAGTTTGCAGTTCACAATTGAGAATCATTATTAGAAAATACTGATAAAAAACAAACAACCCATTATAGGTTCAAGGGATGTTCTTGGATTTTTTGCTTCATTTTATTGCCTTCAGGGTAATTTCGTAAACTGGACGCTATCAAGAACAGGAAATAATAAAGTGAAATCATATGTGCTTGTGCGTATGCCGTCCGTAATCTTGTACATGTACAACTACAAATTGCCATTCTCTTTTTTCTGCCCATCTTATCAGCAGTCCTCAGGTAAAACGGTTCTTCACTTATACACGTGGGGCAAACCTAAACTGATAGTAGAGGTAAAGCTATGGACCGTGTGATTCTGCTGCTCTCAAATAGTTCTTTCCATTTGCCCAGTTTATTACAGACACTTAAATTAAGACATTTATCGTCTATTAAGTGCTAAAGAAAGTATGTTATAAAATAATTGCATATTTGTGTTACTTGGATTCAGTAATTAAAAGGATTAAGAAATTAAGTCAAAAATCAGATGCAATGCCTTCCCAGACACTTGACCAATGATAGACCTCTTTTCTGCTGGTGGTATATTAGTACTGAGAATTTGCCTTGTGATTGGGTTACTTTGTGATGTTGACAGCCTAATAATTAGAAGGAGAAACGGGTGTCGGAGTGATACATGCGGAGAGTAGTTTAATGGCCACTCCAGCCTTCCCCTCCGCTCTCAGGTTAGGTTTGCCCCGAGTATAGGGACCATGGTTACTATGGTATTCGTTTTGGGTAATATTCAGTGGGAGTGGAAACATTTAAAATGATCCAAATCTCGGAACTGATTCCCCCCCCCCCTTCAAAGTAGATTTGTATTTATACCATGATAATCTGTATCCAGTATTTTCCCTTTTTTATCAAGTGTACGTGCCAACAAAATTTTTGGGCCTCTTATAATTCTGGGCCCCCCGCATTGCGTGGTTCAGCACCCTGTAGTTCCGCCACTGTTCATAGTGCAGGTTTCACCATTTCGCACCAAGCCGATTCACGCCTAACTAATCTCGAAACGGTGTATTTGTAAAATGTGCAGTCAGCAGCTACTACGCACTGCACGCTGGCCGTGGAGGAAAATTTTTCTCTCTCTGGCTCAAATAAGGTGTATTGTGGTTAAACTGGTTTTCGGACCGGTCAGTATTCACTCCAACTAGAATATAGCTCAGTGTTACCACATGATTGTTTGTCTGCTTGACTGATGATGGAGTTGCTAGTGATTAGCTCACGTATGACGTGGCAGTGGGAATGGCTTCCTATTTTTATATCATGTTTTTCTAGCCTTGTGGCAATGCTTCTATGAACTCAAAATTGCTGTCTCATTCCCAGGGGTCTGTCCAGACTTTTCAGAGAGGGTCTTGTTTTTAGTGAGATTGTGAACATTTTTTCTCATCATAAATGAATCTGAAATTAGCGTTCAATCAGGTTTTTCTTGCCAGGATCCAGCTTTTGTGAATTTGTGAATATAGGGTCTTGTTTCTGTGAATTTGTGAAAAATATATAATTTTACATATTTAAATTTAGCATTAAATTAAAGTTCCATTTTAAGACATTTTATAGAAGGTCTTTTAAAAAAGTCCTATATATGTATAAAAAAAACACAGAGATTTTTATAAATAAGCAGATCAAATTTATTCATGTGTGCTGATTTATATAAATACTACTTATATAGTAGAACCTAAGTTCTTTTTCCTTAGCTCAGCGTTAAAAATTAAATCGGTTAATATTATCTTATTTTACATTTCTTATAAAATAATTTTATGAGCAAAATCATTATTTTAAACATTTTATAATTAATTATTAATTTTATAAAACTTGTAATGTGTGTGATAACTTAATTGAAGTCTGTTACCAAATTGAAAAATTAGATTTGTGAAGGAGACGTTTACCAAAGGAAGAATTTTGAGAAAGGTCCGTTTTCAAAATGAAAAATATTGTGAAGGGTCTGTATTTAAGATAAAATATTTTGTGAAAGGTCAGTTTTTAACATAAAATATTTTGTGAAGGATCCATTAATGGACCTGAATTTTTCCTAAACAAACCCGTGATTCGTCAATGTCTTTATTGCTTATCATTTAGCTGAAACTTCGCATGCTTTAATCACAATGAGTTATAATGATGTCTACACCTAAGAGAAAATGTGCAAGTTACACTTGAGAATTTAAACTGAAAGTTATCTGCAAAGCAGAAGAAGTTGGAAA
This sequence comes from Cheiracanthium punctorium, assembly GCA_038373885.1. NCBI lineage: Eukaryota > Metazoa > Arthropoda > Arachnida > Araneae > Cheiracanthiidae > Cheiracanthium > Cheiracanthium punctorium. The sequence goes on from JAWZYV010013482.1 coordinate 122,331, forward strand.
TAGAGAGGCCAGTAGACATTTGATATAGATGAATCGGATGTTCGTCTGTGAAGAAAAAATAAGGAAACATTTTCTGAAGGTTCTCAGACAAGAAGATTATTTCAATGGGGGGACAGCAGCATGGCCTGACTTGGAAAAATCAACTGCACAGTTGGATTTTGGAGTACCGAAAAAATGAAGCTCCTGTATCTACTGTCAGTATTAGGAGACAGGCCAAAATTTTGGCTGTATCAAACAACACTGAAAATTTTACTGCTAGCACCTAATGGTATCATCGCTTCATGAGGCGGAAAAATTCGACCATCCGAAACCATACCACAGTTGGACAAAAGTTAATCCGTATAATCAGTGGATTATACGGTATTGTGGATAAAAACACAGGTGCGTATTATCTGCTATTTTTTCTAAATTATCACTAAAAATAGCAGCTGCGGATTAGAAACAGGAAAATACGGTACTAAAATATTACGAGTTTCCCATGAAACCAGTAAAATCAAGAAGTGCTCCAGGGCCCTTAATTTTTAATATTAAAATCCAGAAGATATAGGAACATGTTTTAAATAAAATTAAACCATAGTGCCACATATCATACCAAGTGATTTTCACTGCATAATAAAGTACAATATCCATTAAGTCGTTAAATATCGAAAAATGACACATCGTCAAATAGCCCTGGAAAGGATAAAAAAAGCTTTAAATCAAAATATTAGTTAACAAACACTCAGATATTTCTAGGCATTGCAATTGACTTTTTCTTATCTTCCAACTTTTGCCTCCTATTTGCACATGCTGATTAAACAGTATTAAAGATAATATACAGTGTTTCTAATAACAACTTTAAAAGCATTATTAACCTGCAAACATAAACAACTTACTTCCAGTGCTATGCGATTCTGACACTTCTTCATTACTCACAGCTGAAATTAGAAAAGTACAAAATCTATACAATATAATCATCAAAGATTAATAGTGATTTGGCTATAAAATGAAGTGTGCAAAAATAAAATAAAAGAATAAAAAGCAGCACAGGGAAATATTTAGTCTTCTAAATCATTTTTGCAAGATTGACAAACTTAAAATTTTGAAAATTAAGTAACATACACTTCAATGTTTTACTGCCCTTATAGCATTCAACTTTATATTTGAAAAATATTAAAACAAATACCTTTCCCATAACTATCAAACAATGATAGCCCAGACTGTTCAAACACAGCTTCATTCATCCAGCCAGGAGGATAACCAATCACTCTCATATGATAAATAAATTGAGGTAACTGATTTTTTCGTAATCCCAGAGCATCTCGCAGACTATCACTAAGTAAAAAGACAAAATTGGTTTATGGAAACATTTCTTAAAGGAAATATTTCTGAAGAAACACATAGAAATGTCCAAGAAAAAGATTTAAAGTAATTTTTACCGTCAGAGTTTTGACTCATACAAATTTTAAACTGGGGAAGAAAAAAAAATTGAGTATGGCATGTACAAGATTAGATTGATATAAAAGTTTCATTTCAATTACAATGATGTATTCCAGGGATCGATGGAGACGAAATTGGTGTCCTTTTTATGGCCCCAAAATTACAATTGATTAAAATGAACCCTTTACAGAATTACAATCGATTAAAACAGCCCCATCACAAAATTATAATTCATTAAAACGGCCCCTTCACAAAAATACAATCGATTAAAATAACCCTTCATTGGCATTTTACCATATGTTTTAATTTGTTTTTCAATTTATTTGAAGAAAAAAAGTGACTTTTACAAAAATAGATGCTGAAATTCACAAAAGTAAACAGTTTTTGCAAAAGTGGGACCCTGGAAAAAAATTGATGGATTGACCCCCTGAATTCTTTTGTTCATTTTATGACTTTAATTAATATGCCAAAGAACTTATTTATTCTGCTGGAATATAAACAACTTCTCCCTTTTCTTTTCCTTGCTCTCTTCCAAATAGACCCTCAATTTACAATTATGCTAAGTATGATGAAATCTGATGCTAACTGTACATTTTTCATTTAACAAATGTTTGTGTAATATGTTTAACAAAGTCATAACTAAGACAAGGTCCAAATTTTTCTCAGAGGACTGTAAATTAGTTTGTTATAAATAAAAGCATTATAAATTTTTTAAATTCAAAGAATTCTTTTCTCATCTACATGCTTTTAGTGCTGCCTTTATTTACATTTCATAATATTTCCCCCTAGATTTCATATTTGCTACATAAATAAAAAAACAATGGATCTTCAATGGCTTTGCGCATCAAATCTTAAAAACTATAATTTGTGGCAATCTAACAAGATTTTTGTTTATTCAGATTTTAGTTATCTGCATTTCAAGTACTAGTGTGGTACTTCTAATAAAAGATAAAAGTAATTTGAAGTGGATCTCTGTACTAAGTCTGTGGAAAACATTTCCTAGTATGGCTATAACATTCTACACATTTTGATGAACTTTATTTAAACATTTCATTTGAAGGGAAGATGCAATACATAATAATATTAAAGTGTAGCAATTTCTCGACAAATATAAGAAATATAGCCAAGCTGGATTCAGTTTTAGAAATTTATTTTTGGTAGCAAATTTGATAATTTTTTTTTTTTTTAAATCACAAAGCTTAGCAATAGTTGGTGGAATTTTGCATATGGCCCAAACAATGATTTACTGCAGACTTTTAATGTGTATATATGTACTATGTTAAGGCAAACCTGCACAAGGGGTACCTGTCCTGAGAAGGGTGCTTTGAATAGGTAATTTTTTAAAGGGTTCTAACACATATTCACATTACATCTGGAGAAAACTGCTCAAAACTCCAGACCATTAGATCAACAGCCTCATAATAGACCAGAAACCTGGACCTTCATACTTCAGCCATGTTCAGTTTCTTACCTACTTCGCCATGTTGGTGCAAGCCTTTTAATGTATTGAAGACATCCAGAAGCTTTTTGAGTTATGCAAGATATGTACTTATTTTTGGTGCCAAATTTCCCGATATTTCAGCAAAACTCACTAAGCTTGGCAGCAGTTGGCAAGTATGTGAGTATGCCCATAAACATTAAAACTGATTTATAAGTTTTACATGCATTAAAAAATAAGATACTATTTCCACTGCTCATCTGCAAATTTTTCTTAACACAAACAGCTAAAGAATTCAAAAGGAGAATCTATAGGTAACTTTCTTTTGAGATGGAAATCCTGCAATAACTCCACCCTAAAGTTGAAAAATAGGAAGGTCAAGATGACAGAACTCTTTCTTCTAGTGCATCCATATAAGATTTGTGAATAACTATTCAATGAACAACTGATTATTGAAAAAGCCACTTAATTGGGCAAAATTGTTTTAGTTGTGATGTAGCCCAATAACAAGAATTCGCTGTATGTATTATCTCATTCTGTGAAACAAGCTACAAAATTATTATTATTATTATTATTTGAAAACTACAGGTATCTCTCTCTATTCTAAAAAAAGTAACAGCCGCTGCTCACAAAAGCTTGTTCTGCTATCTCCTCCGAAAGTGTTGGGATTTGAGTTTCAACGAAGGTGTCCACAAATTTGGAAAATTATGGAGAAGCCGATAAGCTGACTTAAATTTTGAAATTCGAATTATTTTAGAAGATATTAATAAAAAAGAGAAAAAAATAAACATAATGATTGCCAGGTTTGGCAATTTTCACCAGCATAAAATCATTCATGCTTTTGCAACAAAGCAATTCTAAGAATATAGAATAACATGAAATTGACAAATGTGAGGTAGAAATACACCAAATTAAAAAGTATGTGAAATAAATAAGTCAAAATGTGTTGCACAAAGTTGATGTTTTTCAAATAGTAAGTTCTCTTAAATAACAGAACCTTAAAAATTACTGATTATTCGTTTTTCCAAAACAAAATAACGAATTGTAACAGATTTAAAAAGTGCCATTTTGACATCAGGTGTGATCTGGCAAAAGGCTATCTCTCGAAGTAAAGTAAATTTAAAATGAGTGTGTTCCAAAATGTTAGCACCCAGTACCTTGAAATTGGAAAATAATTCAAATGCAGATTAGAGTAATGCTGGTTTTATTCAGCTTGGATATTTTCTAACAGTAGAAATATTTGGCTGGGTTAACTATCCCATTATAAAAATTATAGTACAGCTTGGATATTTGTAAGCGCAGCGAGATGATATATTTTGTGGTGCTAAATATGCCAATCTGCAAATGATTATATATATATGAATATATGGGTAATGGTTTTCCTGGTAATCTTACATGAGCAGTAATTATCGGTTACAAACATGTGTAAATCGTCAAATAATGAAAAGTTGCCACTGGTGGCAAGCTATTCAAGCTGTTCCGTAGTTTATATCAAAGAAATCACATAGAGTACTGTTTTCTTAGAACTAATTATTAACTGCACAGATACTTAAGTCACCAAATTATGAAAAATTGCCATGGGTGGCAAATACGCAAGGTTTTACATATGTTTTACATAATTAAAAATAGTGAAAAGTTTAAATTTTTATGTTCCAAAGAACATGCATAACCAAGCAATGTGTAGATAGGTAACATTCTATCTGATCCAATCTTAGGTTTTCTCTTTTGAAATTATGCTTTTTTTACAAATAAGCCTTATTAGGGGCCAAATGCCTCATACAAAAAGTGAGCATAGCAAGTCTAGGGGCCTTGGCCGCGAGTTAAGACAAGTTTTTTTTTTTTTTTTTTTTTTTTCCCAATGGCCGGCCACTGCCTTGAAGGCTATTGCCACTGCTAAGGCCGGAAATGTTGGTCTCTTTATTATAGGGGTCCTTATTAGGTGGACCAACGTCGACCCCTATGAACAGACAGACAATGACAACCACGCCCAGTCAGGAATCGAACCCCGAACGCCGGGAGTTAACCCGAAACCGTAGTACGGTGCTTTACCCACCACAAATTCCGGTCAGCTAAGACAAAAATATAAATAAATAATTATGAATAAATATTAAAAGTTACATATACAGAAATATAAATATATATTTATTAAAGAAGTTTATTTTTAAAACAAAAACCTACTACATATGTATTAATCTTGAATAATTACCTTAATTTTCCAGGTATTAAACCATTATTTTGGTCATCAGTATGATATCGTCTAAAAGAAGAGAAAGAAGTTACAAAATAATATAATTTTACACATATATGTATTCACAATACAACATACATACATTGAACTCCCAGCTAAAATTTCTTTTTTGTTTTCATTGATTCTGTTTCGATCAATTTTTTCAGGACACTGTTTCATGTGGTGATCCCCAAGACAGTTAAAACATGTCAGCATTGAAGGCCTATATTTCAAAGAAAGTTAAGAAAATTATGTAACTACATCAAATCAAGATAAAAATTCTATAAATTAGTTAAGATAATAATCTTTAAAATAATAACTACGAGTACGACAATCCTTCGCTTTATCACAGTTCACGTCTTGCAGATTCAGTGCATGATGTGTTAATAGTATTATTGGTTGTTTGCAATAACAACTATCACACTCATACAGCTTTATGATTACGAATTATTTGTTATGGCAAACTTTTCTGTCATGCTTATATAGCTTTACATTTGTGTGCTGTTATTAATACATTGTGTGCTGTAGAGATGAGTTCGGGCTCATTTTTTGAAGCCCGAGCCCGAAGGCTTTTAATCCGAGCCCGAGCAATATTATTAAAGTTGGAGCCCGAGCCCGAAATTTCAGCTGAAGACAAATAAAATTAACTACTACATTAAGAGGATACAATAAATTTTGGAGCTTCACACACCATACCTGCCAACCTAAGAAAATTAACATCAGTAAAATTATGTCCTCATTTCAGTACATTTTTACCTCCCATCAGTAAAACTGAGTTCATTTTTTTTTTTTTGGTACTAATAATTTCTGCTCTTGTTAAGCTAAGTTTATTTCTGGTCAAAATATTTTTTATTTTTATTAAATTATTTTCATTCATAACTGAGCCTGCTCTACTTAGTGTTAGTTTTCTTACCTGGTTTAATTAGGGAGGGGGGGGGGGGTAAAAATTTAATTTAAAATAGGAATCAGTTTTCATCCTTACGGAATTAAAGCTTTAAATGAAAGAGTTCTAAAAGAAAAATATTTACTCACAAGAGTGATGGAAAAAGATTGAATTCAAAATCTGAACATGCCCCATTCAATAAAGTGTTTTTTCTTTGTTGGTTTCCTTGAGAGAGGAAGGAGGGGGGGGGGGGGGGGTTAAAAATTATTTTAAATTCAAAATGGGAGTCAATTTTTACTCTTATGGCATTGGATATTTAAATAAAGGAGTGCTGAAGGGAAAATATATATTCTCTAGACGGATGGAAGAAGATTGAATTGTATGAAATTGCGAACTTCGAAATTAGCCGAGCAATCCGTAAAATTACTCCTCATCTCCGTACATCAGTAAATTAATGGCAAAATCCGTATATTTTAAATAATCCGTAAAAGTTGGCAGGTATGACACACCTTCTAGTCCCCCGTGCCGCTATTTTTTGAAATAAGTACGTCTATTTATCCCATGAATCACTTTTTAAAATCTGTTTCAAGGAGTATGTTCAACAAAGAAGAAATTTTTCATGATCCCGAGCCCGCCCGAGCCTGAACACAATCGTGAATTACAGAGCCCGAGCCCGAGTCGGGCCCGGGCTCGGGCTGAGCCCGTCTCATCTCTAGTGTGCTGTTATTAAAGGGAGGGTTCATAAATGTAAAAATTCACATAAAATACTGTATTTTATTTGGGTACTACATGAACTTTGTTTTTCAAAAATGTAAGGCAAAAACTCTGCGTGGGCATTATACACAGAATAATTTCTAACTGCTGTATGTAATCAATGATGTACGTATGAACCAAGAAATTTATTCAGAGCAGATAATAAAACTGGAAAAATCTTTCTCAATAAAATACTGCAGCAGCTTTATTTCACTCGTTACACTTTTTTAATACAAAATCATAGTAACATTTTTTAACACTAATTAGCAATTTTTATTGCCGTTACTAGTGTTATCATCACTAGTAATGATAGTCCAAGTCATCACTAGTACAATCAAAGATCTCTTAAATGATTTCTTCTTTAGTTCCATTCTTTTAATTGAAAATTTCAGTTACTTTCAAATTCATTTACATGTCAAATGTACGGTGTGTGTTATATATAGATAAAAATATTTTGCTTGTTCTTGTAAAGTACAGGGCGTACGCTATGCACGAATAAATACACTAATTAAAGAAATAGGGAGCTGCTACTTTATGGATTTTTTTTTTACCACAAGTGGTACTGGAACATCACATATAATAAACAAGTTATTACTGCATGTCATAAAATGTTGCAAAATCACCCTTACAAGGAGATTGCGCGACCTTGGAGAATCACTGATTTGAATTAAATTTGGTTCAACTGTATGTCTTATAAAGACATACAAATTTTAGGATGCACTTTACAGGCATTCTCAAGAAATCATGCTCCAAACATTCAAAAATCAGCGTATACAGCTTAAATGCTTTTTTTGTGTGTGATGAACCAATCATCTGTGGAGTAGGGTAGAGCGTAAACTCGCTGAATTGCAGTTGGCAGGTTCGATGCCAGCTGCCATTGAAGTTTTTCTGAATCTTTCTTTGGTACATTTTAATGTCTACTTTAATTATCTAATAATATAATATTAATTTTAGCAGCACAGCTTGTGTAATTGACTCAATTTCAAATAAGTTATTAATATAATAGGAATTTTCTTTCTGAGTGGTACTTCCAAACAGCAAGCAATTTAATAAGCAAAAAATAATAAAAATAAACAATTTAATCCTAGAGAATGCTTCATCAAGGAACAGATACTTGAAGCATGCAAACTAATTTTGTGAATGGTTGTATTACAAATTACACTTCTTCAAAGAAAGGTCCTATAAAATAGGAGTTGCTTGGCTGTTGATCTAATAGTTTGCAGTTCAGGGCAGTTTTCTCCAAATGTAACATGATTACACATTAGAGCCCCTTGTGAATTGAATTGGATGTACTTATTTGTAAAACACAACCATTTTATTATATATATTTTTTATGCATATTTGCAGTATGCTCGCTAGTGATGTAATTTAAGCAGATACAAAAATGTCAAATTTAGTAAAATAGATGTAGTATAAAAATAAATGCTTATTGTGATAAGATCGTAATATGGAATCTCTCTATTCTAAAAAAAAGTAAAGGCCGCTGTCAATAGCTTGTTGGCCTATCTCCTCCTAAACCGTGGGGATTTGAGTTTCGACGAAGGTGCCCACAGATATGAAAAATTCCGAGGAACCTGCAAAGCTGACTTAAATTTCGAAAATCGAATTATTTTAGAAGATATTAATAAAAAACTGAAAAAATAAACAGAATGGTTGCCAGATTTGGCATAAAATCATTCATTCCTTTGCAACAAAGCGTTTCCAAGTATGTAGAGTCGCGTGAAATTCACAAACATGAGTTAGAATTACGCCCATTTTACACCAAATTAAAAAGTATATGAGATAAATAACTCAAAGTGTGTTACACAAAGTTGAGAATTTTCAAATAGTAAGTTCGCTTAGACAACAGGAGTTTAGAATTAGCGACTATTCGTTTTTCCAAAACAGAATAACTAATTGTAACTGATTTTAAAAGCGCCATCTTGGCATTAGGAATGATCTGGCAAAATAGTATCTTTCCAAGCAGGGTGAATAAGCTTCGAGTTCCAGAATGATGGAACCCAGTATCTTGAAAATGAAAAATAATTAAAGTGCAGATTATTTTAAAGGTGGTTCAGTCCAGCTGGAGTATTTCCTACCAGTAGACATATTTGGTGGCGTTAACTATGCCTATTTGCCAGTGCGGCGAGATGATATAATTCGTAGTGCTAAATACGCCAATCTGCAAAGGATTATGCATATGAAAATATGGATAACGGTTTTCCGGGAACCTTGCATGAGCAGTAATTATAGGTCGTGAGCATATGTAAATTGCCAAATAATGAAAAGTTGCCATTGGTGTCAAGCTATCCTAGCTGTTCCGTAGATTTTATGTGAAGTGATGTTAAAACATGTGAAGTACTGTTTTCTTAGAGCTCATTATTAACTATACATATATGCAAGTCGCCAAATAATGAAAAATCGCCATGGGTGGCAAACACGCAAGGTGTCCAATAGGTTTTACATAATTAAAAATACAACTGAAACAGATGTTCTGATTTTATTACACTTTAACTCCTAATTAATATAACTTTTGAATGGCAACATTAACCCGTAAGCACGCGCGTCTACTTTTGTAACTTAAGCAGTTGCATGGGGTAAATCTTACCCCATTTTGTCTTCTTTATATTTTTGACTATAAACGTTTTAAAAACAAATTTGTGGACTTATAACATAAAATACATCAGTTCTGTTATGTTTCATGGGAAGAAATCGTGCTTTTTATATTTATTTAGAGATTTTCTGGCAGTTTCTTTAAATACCATGCTTTCTGAGAAGAAAATCGCATATGATATGCTTTATACCTAAAAACACTAATTACTTTATTAAAATGATATTAATTTCATTTAATAGCCTTTTGTCAATACATACCAGTAGTGTAACGTCAATTTATAGTTAATTTACATTTAGTTTATACTTAGTTTATGTTAACAACGTAATGAAACATTGTTAGTCGCACGGGAGTATTTAATCCCAAAGTGGAATTTTCTTCCCTTCTAGATAACAAAGAAACGAAATTCCTTCACCCACCCCAACTAGACCTTGACTTTGAAAGGTAGAAGACGGGGCAAACTTGTTCTCAAAAAATTTCTCCCATTTTACGCAGAAAAAAAGTTGCTGGGGTGAGATTTACCCCAGCGCGCCTGCTTACGGGTTAAATATCATTGTGTTTCTGAGGAGTGCAAATAGTTTTTCCAGCGATTATACACAGAGTCTGCACTCCAGGTGGAGTATAGCTCAGGACCCGTAGAACACGGATTTCTAATAACAAAATATCTACCGTGATGTATTGGAGTGGTCTACTGTAGTGTGAAGTTTAAATTTTTATGTGCCAATGAACATTCAAGAACCAAGCAACGTGTAGCTCAGTAACAATCTATCTGATCCAATCTTTGGGATTTGTCTGTTGAAATTCTGTCTTTTTTACGAATAAGCCTTATTAGGGGCCGAATACCTCATACGAAAAGCGAGCATAGCAAGTCCAGGGGCCTTGGCCCCTAGTATTTTAAAAATACAATAACTATTTCATACGAACTTTCTTTGAAGAAGTGTAATACATAATACAACCATTCACAAAATTAGATATGTTTGCATGCTCCAAGCATCTGTTCCTTGATGAAGCATTCTCTAGGATTAAATTGTTTATTTTTATTATATTTCACTTTTATTAAATGGATGAGCTACACAGAAAAAAAATACCTATTAGATTAATAATTTATTTGAAATTGATTCAGTTACACAAGATGTGATGTTAAAATTAATATTTTATTATTAGTTAATTAAATTGGACATTAAAAATAAACCAAAGAAAGATTCAGAAAACCTTCAGCGACAGCTGGCATCGAACCTGCCAATACGAGTACCGCAACTCGACGCGTTTACACTTTATGCCACAGATGCTTGTTTTGTTTTGCATAAAAAATGTATTTAAGCTGCATATGCTGATTTTCGAATGTTTGGAGCTTGATTTCTAGAGAATGCCTGTAAGGTGTATCCTAAAATTTGCATCAGTGATTGTATGTCTTATAAGCTACATTTGTACCAAATTTCATTCCAATCGGTGGTTCCAAGGTCGTGCACTCTCCTTGTTAGTCTTCAAAGAAAATCTGGATGAATTTGGGGAGGGGGTGAATAAATCGTAAAAATAAGCTACAGTAGACTCCTAATTAACTTGGATAGTCCGGAAATGCCTCCTCCTGAATAACCAAATTTATTCAAATTTTGTGGAAAATTTTTGAAAAGAATTATAGAAAATGTAAAATTTTGATACAATAGGCCATTGATAATTTAATGAATACAAAAGAAAAATAATTAATATAAATTTTAATGTTCTTTAGATTTACAATTAGTACATTACTCACCCTGGAAGGAAAAAAAAAATCCCTTACTGTTTTGTGAAGAATGAAATGATAGAAATTTTCGTTTTTCATTTGCTCTTGCCGAATTTTACTACGCAAATTTCTCAGCATCATTTATTCAGCAGGCTTTCATCTTCTTGCTAAAAGTAATTAAGTAATGCCTCATGTACTGATGTGTCACCATGATTAAATTCCTGGTGAGTTGGATCATTTCCTTCACTTCAACCTACTATGGCCGAATGAATACAACAATTGGTAGATGGCTGATGGCCGAAATGTCAAGGTTTTGAGTTCTGGTCTACCATGCGGGAATCGATCTAACAGTCTAGAATTTTGGTGGTTTCCTCCAGATACAACACGAGTATGCATTAGAACTTTATTAATCCATTATTGCACTGCAGTTTTCAAAAGTCTCACTTTCTCAAAGGATGCTGTATGTAATGTATGTAATGCAGTACTACTGTTATGGACTGTAAGAATTTCATTTTCTTCATTTGATAAAATTGCCCTCCATGATTTTTTTAACCATGATGCTTTATACTAACTTCCATGCATCATCAACATAATAAATTGGGATTGTCCTGGATAAGCCACAACCCGGATAATGCGATACCAGTTAATTGAGAGACTGCTGTATAAAGAAATTGACCAGTATTTTCCTCCAAAATTTAAGTTGCACGAAAATTTTAAATCTAACATATATGTGTATTTTTAAGTTGTGATAATAAAAAAATAAATAAACTCTTGGTTAACCAGCATTAAACTGAGCAGAAAAATTCAGATTCCCCACCTCTCTTTCATTAAACTGTTTTAAGACGTTTACCATTAGTTTGGAATCTTTTTTTTTTTTTTTTTCTCAAATGGCTATGGAATATTGAATAAGCAAAGAACGATGGAAAGTTCAAAGGTAACCAAAGGTTATCTTTCCATGAGACTCCTAGCTTCCCAAGATCTCGAGGCATTGGTATCACCATGGAGAACATGAACATATGAATCTAGACCACCGCAAACACAGGTGGTCTAGATTCATATGTTCATTTTTGTCACACAGAGGGAAGGCAGCTTTGGGAAGAATGACAATGTGACACAAGTGTGCAGCAAAGCAATCATGGCCAGTAAGGTGTCGGAAAGCAGCCACCCCCAAAGCAGAATGTTTTGCAATGTTCTGCAACGCTCTCTCAAATAGCCAAAAATGTTCTGCAGGAAATATACCTTAATATACAGAGGGCTATTATGTTAGGATATTAGTAAGCGTAACCTATATCTAAAATATTAAATGAAATTAGAGAAACTTTGTGTAATTATCAAAGTTACAAGGAAATGAAACATTAACCGAACAGATATATATATGTAGAGAAAATATTTCGAACTAAAGCTTAAAATTCCCGGTCGCCAGTCGCCAGTGGCGATTAAACTTAAAAAACTGGCGATTTACGACTTTCTGACTACCGGCCAGACGAATTCTATCGTTTGTTAACTCAGGTTTCACACTAGACTGAGGGATTGCGCGATTCTTGCAATGCCACACAGAATCCCCCTCAAAACAAACAAACAAAAAAAAAAAAAAAAGTAGCGGGCTTTTCCTGTGTGCTGGGTTGTTCAATTTTGATGAAGCAGCTAAATATTTAATGGGATAAAGAATCAAATATTATTAAATTCTATTGTTATCAAAATCATTTGTGTATTATATTGCTAATTTTGATATTTATAATCTGCTGAGCTCATTCTAGGCGAGGTCAGTGGTGCGCCGCGCCCCGATGCCCTTTAAAAAAAAAAATTCGTTAGCGCCCCCCCGATGATGAAAAACTAGACACCCTCTTTTGCCATCGAAGTTCTTTTTAATCTCTAAGAAAGTTTCTTTAGCCCTTTTATTTGTTTGCTTACACCTAATGTGTTAATGATACTTGTCAAATGAAAAGGAGGAATTTGCACAACTGCTATGGTAATAGAACTCTCCCGCCCTCTTTCCCCCTCCCGGAAGCACTCGGGAGGCCCAGTCCGGGTAGTAGCGGACCTTGATGAGAAGGGGGATGGAAATCAACTGTGTAAAAACTAATTCATCTATAATTTTTTTATTAATGGACCGATTTGTTTGAAAATTTAGGGATCACTTTTAAATGCAAAAATTGATTCAGAGTCTAAATTTTAGAAAGACATCTTAATTTGTTCAAAAGTTAGAAATTTATTGTCAAAACATAATTTCTTTCCCCTTTCTTACTTTGTGGCTTGGAGTTACAGAATGCTTTGTGGTTTTCTTAGTGAGCTAGACGGGGAGGCAAATGTTCTTATCTCCTCTCCGGCTATTTCAATATTACCACTTAAATAGATGACCAGCTGATTGTTAATATCAACGGAATATTTATTGTGGCTGCATGATAATCCTGAAAAATTTTTTAGCTATTGTTGTCCATTAAAAAATAATTAAGAACTGGAATTTGTAGTGGAATAAATATTGAATAACTGGAATAGATATTTATACCATTATAGGGTTATTTTGAACAGAAGAGTTATTAATATTTTTATGCATTAACTATAATATTTTAATTATTTGAACTTTGCAAAATAGAGAATGAAAATAAAAGTAAAATAATTTTCTCAATAAAAAGACTTTTGTTCCTTAAGACTTCTGGGTATTTCATATTTAAAATCTTTTCTCTTCCTTTATAATCTTACCCCCCCCCCCCTCCCTACAACCAAATGCTCAGAAGTCTGGTGCACTTAAGTACACAAGCAGTGTAACAGACCCTGTGTCTCCTTGTCATGAAGTATGCAAAAGTGCTGGTGCAAATATAATGAGACGTTTCTTTGGTGAAGATGGGCCTGGAAAGTTGATATGTGTTTGCACTGCTGACATTTTATATACAGCTTTCTTTCCATCTTTTTCTGGGGAGTTAAATGAGTATGGAGAAAAAGAACTTGCAGAATTCTGTACAGTTTTTAATAAAATATATTGAATTTTTCGATTTTTCAGAAGAGATAATTAGAAAATATAATCGGGCCAATAATTTAAATTTATCATACGCTATCGATGTTAATTTTTATATAAGTAAGGCTAAATGTTCTTAATTGCAACAAAAACCATAAAATACTCAAATGTTGCATTCGCAAAATGTCGCAATTCTCAAGATTTTCAGACCGATGTTCCGAAATCGCGTAAATTTTCGGACCCGTTTATAGCAGTTTTGCATTTCTAAATGCATCCATAATTACTTAAAGCATAGTATTATCTATAATAATTATGAATAAACTGTAATAGGAAGACCAGTTTAACAAAACAATCGTTCACAGCATAAACTTGCAAGAGCGCGAAACATCCGGAGCATCGTTACTAACTGCTTTTGCTACGGCGGTAAAATCTGAAATTATGAATATTTATTAAATAATTTGCAACCGTGTAGTTACTAAACATAACTTCTGACATTGCAGTATCAAGATCGACAGGCGGAATTGCTTAATCTCCCTTTCCCTTTCTAAGTATGCGCGCATATTTGTTTGAAAATCCTGATCGCGTTTTCTTGTTGTGTCAGCAGAAAACAAACATCGGAGAGGCACCTTTAAGGTCAGCTCATAGGTCACAAAAGATGAAATAATAAAGCTATTTAATAAACATCATATTCAGAAGAGGGTAAATTATTTGCAAAAAATGCATTTTAACGGGTTGCATGTATGAAGGTCTAATTTTACTACTTGTAATTTTGAAGTGGCCATTTTAATCGATTGTATTTTTGTAAAGGAGCTGTTTTAATCCAATTTTTTTAAAGGGGTCGCACATAACAATTCTCAGTTTTATATGTTCCTATAATTTTTAAAAATTATAGGAGTATTACACTCAAAGCAAGAGACTTTGTCTCGAGCAGACATATTTACTGGGGGGGGGGGGGGGAAACGTAGCTAGAAAATGAATGTGAATGATATTGCAAGTGATAAGCGCTGTCCGTTCTCCACATGTGGGGTCCAAAAAGGTGGCGCTCTCCCAGAAGGAGATGATCAGGCGCCTTTTGGGTGATAATTCACTTTTGACTAATTGCCGCAGTGTCATCTCCCCCCCCCCCCACAAAGGAATATATTCTTTCTATGCCTGGATGAAGGAGATGAAATAGTATCCCTCCAGATTGCTGTCTGGCTTTTGAGTTTGACTTTCTGTTTAAAGTGATTGATTTCTCCCCTCTCTCTCCCTTTTCAGTCCTCACCCGTAATTGTTCTGCAGCGGAGCTCTTTGTTCTGCGACGCACGTCGCCGATTTCGGCATGTTCTGCGTTGGGGGCAGCCACTGCCACGCGTCTTGGTTTTTCAGGAATGTCCAGCACAGAATTTAGTCCATATTTAGCATCCATTTACGAAGCTCATCAAAGTAAGCTGTCTAAATGAAATGTCTAATAAATAGTTCTGCTGTGATGAAATAAATTTTTCTATTTGTACCTTGGATTACCATGACTCCTTTTTTGGCAAGAAAATCTGCCTGATCATTACCATAATCATAACAATAGCCAGGGATCCATTGTAAGACAACATGCTTGCATTGAAATCTCAAGAAAAACAGCAGCTCCTGGCATTGAGTGATCTCATTTGATGATGGTGCCTGGATAGAGGCGATGGATTGAATGGCAGAAAGTGAATCTGACAACAACACAACCCTTTGTCAATGTCATATTTTGAGAGGGTTTCTTGAAGGTCGGTCTGCTTGGCCTGGGATAGACCTCCCGCATTCCACTGTAGAACTCTAAAATCCAACAGTTTAGCCCAAGAGCTGAAGTGGGAAGCATGTAAACACATGCCAAAAATGTAGTTCACTTCGCCACCAAAGACGTTGCCCAGCGAAGGAACTAGATAGTTTTACCACCCAGTTAGGAATCATGATTTTCATTGTCAAATAATCACAGTGTCTGAATTAATATAAGTCAAAATAACTGTTTATATTTAAAAAGGTGAATATTATAAAAGAAAAAAAAAAAAAAACAACGTCCTCCTATTTTGGTAGTCTAGCACCGAACCGACCCTGTATGCTGCCACACTGAGAATAGAGCCTCCAGGTAGTATGTGGTTTCTCCCTTTCACCAGCAACTGAAGATAATTACATATAAAATATGGAACAGTGGATTGGAGAATTGTTTGTTTTAAAGCACAATGAGAACAGAAGTACATCTAAGACATGCGGAAAAGAAAGTAGACAGATGAGGAGGGGCATTTATTCAGTATTTTAAGCTGGGTGGAAGGAGGAGTGCTCTTTGTGGTATTTCACAGTATACATATATAGGTTGTATGTATATACATATTCTCAATCATGAGATTACTTACATGAAGAAAAAATATTGCAATTTAGGACAAATAATAGAAAACTTGTGTTATTTTTAGTTTCTAGCTTTGTTAATCTTATTTCTAATGCAGTTGCCAACAGTCACTTAGAAATTAGCCATTTTTTGATATGTGTAACGGTATTTTATATCAGATATATTTTTAGGTATGTAGTGAAAATATAAACTATTTACTTTTCTTCCTCATTTTTTCCAGAAGTTTCTTTATCACAATGAAGAGTGTCCTCAAATGCAGATGAATAGCTTAAATTAAACTAAGGATATCAATTACACACATGCAAATAATACATCTATATAACACACAAAAATGACATTTATCTACCTGATATACTCGAATCTAAGACACCCTCCCATTTTTTACTACAAAACATTCAAAAGTTAAGATTAAAAAGAGAGCAAAGGTACTATCGTGCAATCTTACTTAAAGTGTGAACATCGTGCAATCTTACTTAAAGTGTGAAGTGCTTAAGCAGGATGAATCCTGCTTAAGCACTTTCACTGTCTGAACACAAACTTTCACTATCATGTTCATCAGTTGAGATTTCGTTATCACTATCAAGTTCAAAAAATGCATCATCTTCCGTGCCATCTAAAATACTTGAGATTCCGCATTTCAAAAATGACTTTCAAATAGTTTCATTTGTGATATAAAACCAGGCAGCAATAATCCATTCTGCTGGGAGCCTGGAATGTTGTGTTTCATAAACATCAAGATATTCCCCCCCTTTTTTTTGTACTTTGAATTTCACTATCAGTACTTGATGCTTTTCATCTCCTGTGGTGCAGCAGAAAATGAGCGGCAACACACTTTAATTCAGTCATCCCCACTATCGGAAAGATTTTGTATGCAATTCCGAGATGCACCCCCTTTACGCCTGAAATTTTGGCGGAAAAAGTGAGTCTTAGATTCAAGTATATATGGTAATCATTTAAACAAAGCTTCAAAAATATTTAAGAGGCATTGCAAGGGCAAATCGGGCAGGGCGTTCCCATCACCATCTCAGAATTTTATGATTTTCTTTTATTGTGTTGCCTTACCCAAGGAAAGAACAAATCTGAAATATTTTTGATTTACCTCTTTTAGTTTTGGAGTTATGGGGGGTCAAAGTACCCCAGAGGAGCAACATCGATTTAATTTAGGGCCATTTTTGCCACTTTATTGTCTCGATTGTGAATGGCTCGTAGGTGCTTCAGAGAATTTTTTCATTTTATCCTATAATATACCTTGTATATTAACATCTCAAATTGAAAATTCATTCGAAAAGTGTCAGAGCCCCAAATTAGGGACCCCCAAAATACCCCCAATTTCATAAAAAATACAGTTTTAAGAATGCTTTAAATCTTAGCTCTGACATGATACAGAAAAAATTTTTGCACAGTGCAGTTATATATCTTCATATAAAGTGAATCCAATGTTAAAAATTTTTGAAGACCCCCAGGGACCCCCAGTACGGGGCCCCAAACATGGTCCTTAGTTTTAATTTATGCATTTTCGAAGCATTGGTACAGCTGAAGCCGACTTCTCACAGAAGAACTATTGACATGGAGGTGTAGTATCAACAGAGTAGTTTGATATTATGAAAAAACATTTCTTGAAGGTGCAACTGTTTCCAAGAAAAATCCCCTAAAGTACCTCCCTATTTGGAACATTCCACTGGCACGCATGGGGGCATTCCGGCGTTACTTTTAGAAGTTTAATCGACAGTAACAATATTGAAAATTAACTTATTCTTCATATACCTCAAATATATCCTCCATATATCACAAATAGTTATTTTACCGGGGCACTCCTAAGAATTACATTATGCTGTATGGGGATCTCTGTAACTACTGAACCGATTCGAAAATTTTTTTCACTGATAGAAAGCTACTCTATTCCTGAGTATTATAAGCTACCTTTCAGCATGTAGCATAACTAGCTCTTTTACAGGGACACTCAAAAGAATTCCAGCACATGACGCTATATGGACATCAATGTAACTACTGAACCGATTCTAAAGATCTTTTCACTGAAAGCTACACTATTCCTGATAGCATAACCTAAAATTCATGCATGTAGCATAATTTACAGGAACACCAAAATGATTCGTAAACATTGTCGTAACTGTCTAAATTCGTCAATCAAATGTATTCAAATTTTATTCAACTCCATTCAAATTTTTGAACAGTGATTCTAAAAATCTTTTCACTGAAAGCTACACTATTCCTGAGTAACATAGGCTAAAATTCATGCATGTAGCATAATTTACAGGAACACTCAAAATAATTTGTAAACATTGTAGTAACTGTCTCCATTCGCCACTCAAATTTATTCAAATTTTATTAAACTCCATTCAAATTTTTGAACTGTGCAATTATATATCTTCATATAAAGTGAATCCAATGTAAAAGCAATCTTTAAAATTTTTGAAGGCCCCACGGTATATTTTTCGAAAGCATCACCGTTTTCAAGAAATATTTAACACAGTAATCAAAAAATATATCTTTTCATAATATGAAACTACTATGTTGAAACTACAACTCTATGCCAATAGTTCTCATGTGCGAAGTCAGAGACAGTTGTACATATGCTTCGAAATTGCATAAATTAGTGCTAAGGACCCTGTTTGGGGCCCCGTATCGAGGGGTCTGGCAATTTTTATTTTTTCTGTATCACGTCAGAGCCAAGATTTAAAGCATTCTTTAAAACTGTATTTTTTATGAAATTGGAGATATTTGGGGGGGGGAGCTTATTTGGGGGCTCAGAATATTTTCAAATGAATTTTCAGTTTTAGATGTTAATATTCAAGGTATATTATCAGATTAAAAAAAAAAAAAAAAAAAAAAAAAAATTCTCTGAAGCATCTCAGAGCAAATCACAGTCGAGAGAATAAAATGTCAAAAATGTCTCTAAATTCGTCGCTCCTCTGGGCTACTTTGACCCCCCTAAACTCCAAAACTAAAAGAGCTAAAAAAAAAATATTTCAGATGTGTTCTTTCCTTGGGTAAGGCAACACAAGAAAAAAAAAATTCATGAGATTCTGAGATGGTGATTGAAACTTTCTTCTTTTTTACCTTATTTGGTCTTTCCGATGCCTCTTAAAATGACTAGAAGATAGAGGCCGTAAAGCTGGGGGCTTTCAAAAATATTTAACTATATTTTATAAAATATTGGATTCACTTTATATGAAGATATATAACTGCACTGTTCAAAAATTTGAATGAAGTTTAGTAAAATTTGAATAAATTTGAGTGGCGAATGGAGACAGTTACGACAATGTATACGAATTATTTGGAGTGTTCCTGTAAATTATGCTGCATGCATGAATTTTAGCCTATGTTATTCTGGAATAGTGTAGCTTTCAGTGAAAAGATCTTTAGAATCGATTCAGTAGTTACAGAGATGTCCATATAGCATCATGTGCTGGAATTTTTGTGTGTCCCTGTATAAGAACTAGTTATGCTGCATGCTAAAAGGTAGCCTATATTACTCAGGGATAGTGTAGCTTTCTATCAGTAAAAATTTTTTCGAATCGGTTCAGTAGTTACAGAGATCCCCATACAGCGTAATGTAATTCTTATGAGTGACCCTGTAAAATAACTATTTGTGATATATGGAGGATATATTTGAGGTATATGAAGAATAAGTTAATTTTCAATATTGCCACTGTCGATTAAACTTCTAAAAGTAATGCCGAAATGCCCCCATGTGTGCCTGTGGAATGTCCCAAATAAGAAGGTACTTTTTAGGATTTTTCTTAGAAACAGTTGTACCTTCAAGAAATGTTTTTTCATAATATCAAACTAATATGTGGATACTACATTTCCATGTCAATAGTTCTCCTGTGGGAAGGCGGCTTCAACTGTACCAATGCTTCGAAATTGCGTAAATTAGAGCTAAGGACCATGTTTGGGGCTCCGTACCGAGGGGCCCTGGGGGCCTTCAAAAATTTTTAACATTGGATTCACTTTATATGAAGATGTATAACTGCAATGTGCAAAAATTTTTTCTGTATCACGTCAGAGCTAAGATTTAAAGCATTCTTAAAACTGTATTTTTTATAAATTGGGGGTATTTTGGGGGGCCCTAATTTGGGGCTCTGACACTTTTCGAATGAATTTTCAATTTGAGATGTTAATATACAAGGTATATTATAGGATAAAATGAAAAAATTCTCTGAAGCACCTCTGAGCCAGTCACAGTCGAGACAATAAAGTGGCAAAAATGGCCCTAAATTAATTCGACGTTGCTCCTCTGGGGTAATTTGACCCCCCATAACTCCAAAACTAAAAGAGGTAAATCAAAAATATTTCAGATTTGTTCTTTCCTTGGGTAAGGCAACACAATAAAAGAAAATCATGAAATTCTGATATGGTGATGGGAACTTTTTTCTATTGACCTGCCCGATTTGCTTTTGCAACGGCTCTTAAGCTAAATGAATTTTTCCTTTTTCCCCCACAGTGACTTCAGAAATTAATAAAAGGTCCATCTGAGGTTAGTGGATATAAAAATCCCTCTTTAAAAACGTGCAACAATATTTGATGAAATATGTACAAATGTAAGGTTAAAAACATAAATTCAATTTTAAAACAGTTTTAGAAAGGGCTTACAGTAAACTAAATGGAAAACACATTTAAGTTTAAATTTTGATAGTATTTTTACATTCTTTTTAGCTAGTTATGTATGTGACAAAACATGGAAGTGTGATTTGACAATACAGTATGGGATCTTTTTCTTTGGCAACCTCAGAACCAACATAATTTCCATTTGGGGAATTTGTGGTTTGCATATTGTTCATTGATTGCATATTGCATCAAATATACTCCTGTTTGTAAAAAATGATTTTGAAGCCACAGCTGACAGTTTGGTCGACAGAGCTAACCTTTAAGCCTCTCATGGCAGTTGAGGAGTTTTTTTTTATAAAAACAAACTGAGACAATAAATAGAAAAAAAAGTTTTAAAGTTTTCCCCTGGTCTTGCATCAGCCATCTATTTCATAAGTTTTTTTTCATGTGCCAATTAGGCTTAAGTTTGTTTATGCTATTCACCCATAAGTTAAATCTATCTTAATTGCAGTAAAGTTCAACTAAAATTAATATCAGTTTAAAAATAAAATTCAAATTGTTTTAAACTTTTTCATAACCCTACTTGATAGTAATTCTAATCAGTTAAAAATGTAAACAAAAATAAAACTCCTAATTCTTTTTGAAAATAATAAAAATAAAATAAAATTGAAATAATATACTTTTAATTCATTATGAAGACCAAAGGCAACTGCAAAGTAAAGTTTAAAAACCTAAACTCATTATTTATTAAAGTTGTGTTTAGTTGTTGACTATTGCTGCTAGATGGAAATAGCCTCTGAACTATGGCCCAGTAGTTTAATGATTTCAAGCATCCTGAAAAATAAGGGTCTTCCTTTTGATAAATAGACGCTTAGGATTTCTAAAGAATCATGGAGTAAGAGAATTAGTTCTGATTAGGGTAGGACTTTTGACGAATGTTCAAACCATGGGTGAAGAGTAAAAGCCTGAAGTGAAAGACAATTTTCTGAGGTTGTTTGCAATATGCAAATTTATTGAACTTTTCCTTTTATGCAAATGTTGCATACTTTACTTGTTTAACTGTAAAATTACTGTACTTTACTTGTTTAATGGTAAAATTAACCTGTACTTTACTTGTTTAACTGTAAAATACTTTACTTGTTTAACTGTAAAAATAACTGTACTTTACTTGTTTAACTGTAAAATTAACCTGTTTTATATAGTATATAAAGTGTCTGCTCTATGATGGCCACACCATATACTGATTTTATACACTTGATATTTTTGATTTGCTTTGAAAATTTAATCATTTATTGGTACTAATATGTAGGTTGCCTTTTCTGTTTTTACAAACGACCAATAGGAGGTGCTACTGAAACTTGTCTTGAGGATATCCGTAAAATTGACATTTTTTTAAGCTAGGAATCAGTGGCATTATAGAAATTGCCTGCGTATTTTGTTTACACGAGTATTCTAAAGAAGCCAGTGAGTGAAAAAAATGGAAATAACTCGTGAAGGTTTCCGTTGGATGATTTTTTATAATTTTAAGAAAGACCTCACTCGACAAGAATGCTTAGTATCACTTTGTGAAACTTTTGGTAATGAAACACCATCAGAAAAGACTGTTTACAATTGGTTTGCAGAATTTCATCATGGTCGTGCGTTTGTCAGTGATGAATCTCGCGAAGAACAACCAAAATCGGTAGTGATTGCAAATAACATCGATACTATGCGCAACATGATTGAAGAAGATCGGCATGTCACATATCGTGAGATAGAAGCATCCCTTGGCATATCGCAGACTGCAATACATTTGATTTTGCACAAACATTTAGCTGTTAAAAAGATTTGTTCCACATGGATCCGCACAATTTGAGAGAAGCTCAAAAAGAGACTCGTGCAAATTGGCGTGAGGAAATGCTAAAAAAATTCCAATTGGGAACTGCAAAATCCGTATACAACATCGTTACAGGTGGCAAAACTTGGATATATTCGTGTGAGCTGGAAACTAAACAACAATCCACTGTTAGGGTGTTTAGAGATGAACCGAATTCCACGAAAGTTGTCGTTCATCAAGCACTTCCAAGAAAATGCTAGCTTGTTTCTTCAGTCTTACAGGACATATCGCAACCATTCCTTTAGAGGATCGAAAAACTGCTAATGCTAAACAGAAATTTGTTTGCCAAAAGTCATCAACGAAATCAGGAAAAACAACAAAAATTGATGCATCATTCTTCATCACGACAATGCCAGCTCCCACACAGAACGTGAAACATTTGATTATTTGAAGGATAAAAATATCAAATTAATGTCTCATTGCCTATGTTCTCCTGATTTGTCGCCTAATGACATTTTCTTGTTCCCTTATGTAAAACAAAAAATGGGTGGACAGCGATTTTCATCACCTCAAGATGCTGTCGATACCTTCCGAAACCATGTTTCGAGGTACCAACTTCAGAGTGGAAAAACTGTTTCAAGAACAGATTTGAACAGGTGGGAAAGTGTATAAATCTTAAAGGCGAAAATTTTGAACAGCAATAAAACAGTTTGTTCCCAAAAAATTATTTTTCTTCCTACTTTTTGTAGAAACTTAAAAGGCAACCCTCGTATAAGTCGTTTGTGAATTAAATTTCATTTGATTCTGAAGATTCCTTTACGGTGTTGCATTTTTTACAAGCAGGAGCTTAGTTTAGCAAAAAATAATATATTATACCAACTTATTTTTCAAAAGTTTAAATTGCAATAAGCATTGAAAAAGGATACACAGGTACTTTTATTGAATTCTTTGTCTCATCAAAAGACTCATTGTTAACTTTATCAATGCGAAATGCTTGTTGATTATCTTCATATTCCTAATAAAATAGTAAATGAGTGATTAAATAACCATGAGTATTAAAACTATGAAACAAATAGTAACGTGAATATATTTGCATAATATATTTGCAATACTATCAAATATTCATCAGCATAAATTATTTAATCATAGAACATTTGTTACTCAGAGAAAAATCTCTGTAACTATTTGGGCAAGAAATGTAAAAATGATGATGATCTCCTTTTTACTATTTCTTGATACATTTCATTAAATAAATGTTTTTTTGTAATTTTTACACTGAAACATGCAAATTTTTTTTTTTTTTTTTTTTCACAGGACTTTGAAAAAAAAAGGGGCGGGTGGGCATGGGAAAAAAGGGCTTTAAAGTACTTTAAGACCCATGGGAAATTGTCTAGGATAGATATGTGCAAAATGACTGTTCAAAATTTAATGAAAATTTACAGACTGCAGTAGATTAAAAAAAAAAAAACAGAAAGAGAGAGAAAAAAAAAGAAAAGAAAAGAAAAGGGGGGAAGCATGTTATTAAATGTAACAGAAGGATGGTCATACAATCGCCAAAAACCTTCCGCAGTAAGATTAGCTCACTCTGGCAGGAAAAGCACGCAACAAATTTGGGTATTATTTCAAATTACCTAGTAACAGGTATGTTATTGTACTGATATTTCTTTTATTAAATCTGATAGTTTGCACTTGTTTTTTTATGAGTGACTGCTTCCATATATTTTCTTAAAATTGTAAGTGTACTGATAGCTTGATGATAAGCTTTCTTCTTCACATTTCCCTTTGAACTTATTTTATGTTCAGAAAATCCAATTTCATTCAAGGTCACCATATTTGCTCATTTTTTAAACAAATTGCAAAAAGTTATGCAACAGCATTGTTTCCACCAAAATTCATTAAACAATTAGCAATAAATGAGACAAGCACATTTTTATGACAGTAGCATACATATATGATCAGCACATGAATAAAACAACAATCTAAAAATGATTAAATGCATTAAAATACTTTTAAAAAAGAAAAAGAAAAAAAAAACATAACAGCTACCAACTTTAATCTCTTGCAAACAGCTGTACCAGTCATTAGTCAAAGGGAATGTTTGGATTCCTTTATATATGATAATACTTCTTTAACCTTTCAGAATTATTATCAATAAGTTACAACATATCCTTACACAAATAATTGACAAAAATAAATCTTGATGAGTACCTACCTGTTCATGATTAGTATGTGATGAGTGAGATACATCATATTCCTCTCCGTCGTCTAACAACTCTTCCAAGAACTTTTCGATTTTAACTTTGTATTTTCTTTAAGATTAATGGAAGAAATGTATTAAAAGTAGATAATATAAATAGACAGAATACAAAACATACAAAAGAAAAGAACTATATAGTTAATGCAATGAACAAATTTGTTAGCTAGATAAAATATTTAGTAAAACATTAGAATTATTATTCATTCTATATTTAAAAAAATGAAAATGATAAATTCAAATTCATTAGACTAACAATTAATTAACTGCTTCTTACTTTCCTTATAAAAGAAAGATACTACATTTAGAATAAAGATCTAATAAAGAAAGATCATACTGAAAGACCTGACAAAGAATGTCTCAATGGATTTCTTAAAAGCAAGTAACAAATTTCAGATTTACTTTTTCTTTGGAAAATTTTGATATTTCAAGAAAGCACTGAAATTTTTTTCAGTTCCAACATTAGCTACAGGCCAACATTGGTTAACAAATGTTTGTTTATCCTTATATCCTAGGAAAACGGTAAGCTTTAGCTTTATAGCAGGGATGGCCAAACTTGCATGGTCAAAAAGCCATTAATGATGGATTTTAATTATTCCATTTACCATATATCCAGGTGTATAACATGCATCAGTAAATTTAGGCTATATTAATGCAATCTAGTGAAAGTTACCACACCATAGTAACCTACACCTTTTTTTTTTTTTTTTTTTTTTTTTGTCATTCTCTTTTACACTTTAAAATTCCTTTTCTAGAAGCATGATGTAATTAGTGAATGACCCCCCCCCCTAAAGACTAAATTATCGCTAATTTCATAAAGCAGTACTGATCAATTTAGGTAAAACTGTACCTGTTAATTTCACACATATAAACATGTTTAATGCTTTTCCCAACAATGGGATTTTTATTTATCATTTATCATCTCATACTTCGTCCTCTAAAGTAAAGATTCTTTTCGCTTGAAAACCAACTTACAATCTACCACTGTGGGCTGCAAATTACAGTAATATAAGCTGGAAATTACAGTAATAAAATAATACAGTATGTTAAAAAATATGTAAAAGCCATTAAAAATTTGGAAGCAAAGTTACAGAGCCCAGCGAAGTCCATTTCTGATGTATTTAACGATAGTTACAATTGGGTGAAAATATGTAACATGTTTAACTTTAAACTTTCATTTAACATACTTTTATGCAGTCTAATAGTTTCAGATAAAAAAAAAAACTACTGCAAACCAAGATTTGGCAGGTCAAAGTAGGACCGATACAGAAGTTGTGCCATTTTCCAACCCCCCCCCCTTTTGATCTGCTGTCTAGCAATTTATTATGCAACCCAAACTTTCTCCACTATCTGTAGTTCTGCAGGAAAACGCATAAACAGACCCAATGGCATTTATCTTTGTTTGCATTTAATAGGTGAGGAACAGAGATTAGTGAATCGTCAGCACTTGAAGCAGTGCGTGTGTGTGAAGAGAAGATAACATTCTACTCCTCCTTTTTAAAGCTCATATAATAATAGCATGGAATGTTTTTACATAATGAGAAATCAAAAATTATCTCGCAAGATCTAAAATTAATGTAATACTGAGATATCAAATATCCAAATGCCACACCGCATGCCCTCCTTCCCCTCCGCTTCCCGCGATCAGCAAAATTCCTGCCATTTTGATTAAACCTACCTGCTTATTATAAAATATTTATATTCAATTGAAAACGGTCTTTCAAAGAAAAAGATAAAAAGGAAAATGCTGTCTTTTTTTTTTTTTTGGGGGGGGGGAGATTAAAAAAAGTTTATTAAAGAAAAAGTTTCAGATTTTGGGTGTTCCAGATTTGAGTCCCCTACTGTATAGTTTATTTTTCTCTTTGTACTTTCCCCACCCCTTTAACATACACACACACACACACACACACACAGAATTTGCACAATTCTGAGAATCATGTAAATTTATGCAGAAAAATCCATCTAAGAAGGAATGTTAGAAAATATAAGCTTGTATTTAAAACTAACCACAATGGATATATTTGTTTAGCAAGTAATATTTTAATTATTTAAAAGTAGTTGGGTTTTGATGTGCAAGGGTAATTTTCAAATAAATAAATATTTCCCTGTTTTTGCATATAAGTAATATTTATTATGTTCTTTGCTTTAAACAATATGTTTTGTTACTTTAAAATTAAGGGACTTTTTTTTTTTTTTTTTCCTACAGGATCCACATTTTTCTCATTAGTGGGTCCCTGGAACGCAGGTTGGTGATAGTTCAGAGCAAACACTGAAACAGGCATAGTTTGATGATGAAATAGGGAAAAAAAGAAAGAAAGAAAAAAGACCCAATGTAGCTAATTGTTATTTTCCATGCTTGTAAATTATGCATATGTGATTAAATATTTTATTTTTCTAAGAATGGCTCTTTCCTGAGATGACATTCCCTTCCACATACATAATCCTTATTGTTTACATAATTTTAAATAATAATGCTGCTGTTATGAATAAGCAGGATATCAAAACAGACACCTAGATCTTGAATGCTGTAACAATAGTATTGTAGTTTAAGTAGGTCAAAATACCAATTTTTGAGATTTTAACATCAGCCAGTACTAGTACTATCAACTACAAATCAGGTTATGCAGTATTTCATGAATGGAGGATGTTTTTTATTCTATATTTTCAAATTTTAATAAAGACCTAAAATATTACCGGGCAAAAGATTCATTTTTGAAAGACACTCGTATTACAGAACTTTTCCAAGCAGTATCTGTTTCAAACTGTGATTCTATCTGTTCTGGTAAACTTATGTTAAGAAACCATACAAAGTAATAAGTAAATTTAACTGTCAGAAGGGATTTTTAAGAGACAATTCATTTAAATGCATAACTACAGTTTGTCTCTGATAACTTGGCACTCGAGCTTGGGCGAATTCATTTTTGGTATGGGACCTCAGTGAGAGAGGTTAGAGGTAGAGGTTAAGCCTGGAATCCACATGCGCGGAATACGCGGCGGAAAGCAGAAAACTGAAACAGAAAATGGACGAACTTCCGGTTTTTCAGTTTCTGCCCAGCAGAATGAAGCGCGGAAAACGGAGTTGAAAATGCTGAACTTTTCAGTTTCCGCCCGCGTATTCCACTGTGTGCCGGCCAATAGGAATTGGCGTAGATCTAAGAGAGGCGGTCCATCCAAAAAACAAGATGGCGTCCCGTTTGGATGTTGAAGTACTTATATCTATTACGAGATTGGAATGTACTATTCTTATAGTGTTATAAATATGATTGAGTAAAAAATAAAAAACAAGAATTAAAGGACATTTTCTTAAAACCAACATTTTTGTATTAAAAATACTATTCTTCATCTACAGTACTTCATTCAATAAATGCTGTGAAAATTCCATATTTCTCTCTTGCTAGGAGTATCTTTTGAGCTCAGAATCTATGTTTATGTTTTTTTAATTTCATGTATTCCAATCAAATTCATCATATTCATATAGTGAAAACTTATTATAGCTATATATTATTCGTTATTCATGGATTTTTCTGTGTTTATTTTTCACTCGTCGAGTAAACGTAACAAGAAACGATTTAAAATTCAGGCGATAGATGGCGCCTGCACCGTTGTATCAGAAAAATGAGTATGCTATAGTGGAGTCATTTGGAAGCGGAACGGAAAATCGACAGGAATTCAGTTTTCAGCTTTCCGTGGCGTATTCCGCTGATGTGGATTCCAGCCTTTACTTTTCCCCTACTCACTTAGTAGGTGATTGGCGATTATCCTCTTAGCCAAGAGGGTGGAATTTCAAGGTCATAGTTTGCTTTTCAAATAATGTATTTCCCCCCTTCCACTCAGCGCCATCAGATGCAATTAAGCCGTTGATTGTGGGGGTTCTGCTGCTAACCATATAAAGGGACTCTATTTCTTCCATTTACCTATTTTTAACAATCGACACGTCTAAAATACTAAAATATGACCTGAGTCAAGTTATCAGAGATTGACAGTAATTAGTGATGCATGAAATAATAATAACCCAAATAAATGGGTAAATAACTTTATCAAACACACACAAAAGAGTAATATTAAACTTTACATAGGTTTTGAGAAACAAGGAATTTCTCTGGGATAGGTGGGGAAAACATATAACATATTATAGTCAAACTTTGTTATAGCAAGGGTAAAGGAGAACAGACAATTTGCTGGTTAAATCTAAGTACTCATATAACAATGATGAGGGACAGAAACAATTTGTTCATTAAATATGAGTGCTCAAATAACAAAAGGTGAGGGACCAATATTTTTTTGCTGGTTAAATCCAAGTGCTCAAATAAGAAGAATGAAGGGACACAGACAATTAACTAATTAATTTAACGTGCTTCTATAGCAAGGGTTATGATATCAAAATAATTTGCGAATTAAATCTGAGTACTCCTGTAATGAAGTTGAAAGGACCAAGATGATTCGCTCATTAAATATAAGGGTACTTTTCCGTTAAATGGACCCACTCACTTTTGGCAATTTTTTTTTTTTTTTTTTGGTCACCAAGTAGCTACTAGTTACAATAGTTTTGGGGAGGATTTTTTGGAGGGGAGGGGGGGGGGGGAACCAAGTAGTTACAATTTTTGTGTTTGTTGTTGCTGTTGCCATCGAATACCTGTAAAACATAAAATAAACAATTCCACAGAAAAAACACAAATAAAAATATAAGAAGACTCCCCGTTAAATATGTCAACAGAAATTCAATAAATAAAATGGGTTAAATCTTCACACTAACAATGAATGAAATGTAATGCTGTTCTAAAACTTAAACGAAATTTTTCAAGCCAATTACCAATTCGAATGCAGACTTTACACCTGCAAGACCTTAAATTGCATTTCCATACAAAACAACCATTAAAATTATCTAGTTTCATTTCATATTGCATTGAAACATGTACGAAGCAGGCACGTATCTAGAAAAACAATTTGGGGGGTCCAAAAATTTCAGGGGATAGTCCAAACGGTAAAAGAGGCTGAATTTTTCACAAAAAGACTATATTATCATCATTTTATAACAAAATTGAAAATTTCGGGTGGGGTCTGGACCCCCCCCCCTAAATACGTCCTTGGTACGAAGGTAGAACAGCAAAATTTGGAAAATACTTAACAGCATCTTCATCTGTCGTCGTCAAATCCCACAAATTCCTATTTATTCATCAAAATAAGGCTGAACCAACACTGACAAAACTGTACACTGTACTGTATAAAACTACAAATACATTAAAAATAAATCAAACTCTAATTGAAATATACCACAAAAACCAATCTGTTAAGATAGAAAGAAAACTTCTAGAAATACAACATTTTATGCCTCATATTTAAAAAAATAACGACCATCAAACTTGGCAAAAATACGAAACTCACTGAAAATGGCTACTACGCATGTAGAACTTTTCGCTTGCATATGAATAAAAAACACACTTGCGGAGTAATACATTACAGATTAGCAGATGAATACAAAACAGGAATAAAACATTTTATTAGCTAATCAAACACAAGCTTAGCTAATATGCACAAACAAGGAAGGTTTACAAAAAAAAAAAAAGAGGTCAACACATGATCATGAAGGGCTTACCAGAAAAAAAAAGGTCCCCAAGCTTTGCCCTTCACTACCAATGAAAAATCACCAAATTTGGGTGGGGCCATTTAATGGAAAAGTACCAATCCAAGTGCTTATATAAGGAGAATGAAGGAACTGAGACAAGTAGCTAGTTAAATATGACTGCTCATATAATGAAGTGAGGAGAGTAGGGCAATTTGTCCAAGAGTAAATCCGAATATTTATAATAAATGGATTTATTATAGATATAAATCTTTTAATATTAAATCTAGGTATAGTACAGATTACTAATAAACTTTCAGGATACACATTTTTGAAAACTTCAGGACAATGCTAATGAGTACAGAAAATATCCTTTGAGCCATTCCATGCCTCATGGGACAGCAATTTAAGCTTTTTTTTCATGGATTATCATTTTTTTCCAATATGCTTTATTTTTTCCTCAGCTAAAACTAACATGTTGATCTGAAAAACGTATTGTCTTTTTCTTTCCTTACTTTCAATGTACACGCTATGTTTTATAGCTGGAGGAATTTGTATATAATCACCAGATGTGGGGGAAAAGTACTGTTTCACACATAAAACAAGTATAAATCCTCTTAGCTAAAAACTATTGACAGTTAAAATAAAAACTATATTATAGAAATTAGAGCAAAAACTAAATGCAAAAGTATATTGATTTTAAATACAGCTGAAACAAATTTTAAAATGATCACATAGCAAGAAAACTTTACATTGTTTTGTTTGTTAGAAATATGGTGTGAATATAAAACTAAATAAAAGAAAGCATGTTGGTTTTACGTAATAAGGCAGTGTGTGTGTGTTTGTTAAAAATGTAGTGTGAATATAAAACTAAATAAAAGAAAGCATGCTGGTTTAACGTTATAAGCCGGTGGGTGTTAGGGACATTTCTGAGCGGTTAATTTTAAAAAAAATAAACTTAAGTGCTTTTTTATAAACGAATCTTTGCGATGTTTAAGGTTTTTAATGAGAATTATAAATTGATATTTAATGTTTTCGTTAGTACTATTTATGACCTATTCTAATCATACGGACTTTATATGAGGTGCACAACTAGGTTGTTAATCCACCGATGTTTTTTTGAGTTGAAAATGGGCCAGTGTTTGCCCAGGTTAGATTAGCCGTACAACTAGGTTGCTTAATCTACTGCATTTTTTTTTTTTTTTTTTGGAGTTAAAAACAGTCCACTGTTTGCTCATTTTAAATTGCCTGTTACTGAATTTTCAGACATTTTTTAGGTTAAATATCGGAGTATTTTAATTTAATATTTTTGTCATTGGAATTTATGTGCAATTTTAATGTGTTAAAATTCTTTTGGTCTATGTTCCGTATCCGGTGCCCCTTGGTTCTGGTGCCATTGTGGGTGATGTTCAGCTGGATTAAAGTACCCTGCCGATGGTAGTTTTGACTGGCAACCATAAAGAAATGTGTAGAGCTTGGCGACGTTTTTTTTGGAGGTATGATAATGCGTCAAATATTGTAAATTGAATATTTTAGAACTGTTGAAAGATCTAAAATTTCTTGCACTTTCGCCCATGCGTAATAGTTATTTTTTATTCTAGCTACTGTATGACATAAGCAGATGAATGTAATGAATTCACTAGTTCAATTTGACGTCACTAAACTGTTAATTTGCGTTTGTGTCTCGCAAAGAGGCCAGAGTTAGCATATTTTTGAGGGGGTCCCCTGAAGCGATGGCCGGACCCTGATGCTTTTTTTGGTCTCGCAAAGGGGCCAGCGTTAGCATATTTTAGAGGGGGCCCCCTGAAGCGATGGCCGGACCCGCTGATGTTTTTTTGGACTATATTCCGTATACGGTGCTGTTTACATTTTGATGTTTTGTTTACAAATTGATTTGGCGTTGGCTCTGGCGCCGTCATGGGCGATGCTCAGCTGGAGTGAAGTACCCTGCCAGTGATTGTTTAGACTAGTAACCAAAGAGAAACACTGGGTGTTTTGAAGTATGGGATTTTCATTCAGTGCTAATTGAATGACGATAGTTGTTTGTTTGTGGCTGGTGATAGAGTGGATTAAGTTAATGTTTGATTTTCCTTGTGGTTTTGATTCTGTTTTATCGTAGGTTAGTAAGCGTATCGTAGGTTAGTATTGTTTATCGTAGGTTAGTAAGCGTATTGGGGAATTTCGTCGTCAGTATTTATGTGTGGAATATGGTGTTTTTTTTATGTTTTGAAAGAAAAAGGAGCGTTCTTTTGTGTGTGTTTGATAGAAATATGGTGTGAATATAGAGCTAAATAAAAGAAAGCATGCTGGTTTTACGTTATAAGCCGGTGGGTGTTGGGGACATTTCTGAGCGGTTATTTAAAAAAAAATAAAGGTAAGTGCTCTTTTTTAACGAATCTTTGCAATGTTTAAGGTTTTTAATGTGAATTTTAAATTGATATTCGATGTGTTTTATGTTTTCGTAAGTGCTATTTACGTGCTATTCTAATCACACTGACTTTATAAGAGGTGTACAACTAGGTTGTTTAATCCACCGATGTTTTTTTGAGTTGAAAACGGGCCGGTGTTTGCCCAGTTTACATTAGCTGTACAACTAGGTTGCTTAATTCACTGTTGTTTTTTTAGCTAAAAACGGTCTACTGGTTGTGTAGTTTACATAGCTGTACAACTAGGTTGCTGAATCCACTGAGGTTTTTTTAGTTAAAGACGGTCCACTGGTTGCATAGTTTACATAGCTGTACAACTAGGTAGCTGAATCCACTGAGATTTTTTTAGTTAAAAACGGACCACTGGTTGCCTAGTTTAGACAGCTGCACAGCTAGGTTGCTGAATCCACTGAGGTTTTTTTAGTTAAAAACGGGCCACTGGTTGCCTAGTTTAGATAGCTGTACAACTAGGTTGCTGAATCCACTGAGGTTTTTTTAATTAGAAACGGTCCACTGGTTGCTCATTTTTAGTGGAATATATGTGCAATTTTAATGTGCTGATCGTGGAAAATGGTTGGCGACAGTCGCCATGTTTACATGGGGTGCGCACCGGCTTGTATGATTTTACCGTTTTTTTTTTATCTTGCGAAGGGGCCAGCACTAGCGTATTTTTGAGGGGCCCCCTGAAGCGATGGACGGACCCACTAATGTTTTTTTTGAGTCACACAAAGGGGCCAGCATTAGCATATTTTTGA
Source organism: Cheiracanthium punctorium (assembly GCA_038373885.1). NCBI lineage: Eukaryota > Metazoa > Arthropoda > Arachnida > Araneae > Cheiracanthiidae > Cheiracanthium > Cheiracanthium punctorium. The sequence continues at coordinate 156,056 of JAWZYV010013482.1, forward strand.
GGGGGCTCCCTGAAGTGATGGCCGGACCCACTGATGTTTTCTTTTATCTCACGAAGGGGCCAGCATTAGCATTTTTTCGAGGGGGCTCCCTGAAGCGATGGCCGGACTCACTAATGTTTTTTTGATCTCGCAAAGGGGCCAGCGTTAGCATATTTTCGAGAGGGCTCCCTGAAGCAATGGCTGGACCCACTGATGTTTTTTTTTATTTTTCGCAAAGGGGCCAGTGTTAGCATATTTTCAAGGGGCCCCCTTGAAGCGATGGCCGGACCCACTGATGTTTTTTTTTGGGCTCGCAAAGGGGCCAGCGCTAGCATATTTTCGAGGGCGCTAATCGAGAACACATGTTAAGTTGACATCATAAACTTAAAAATAGTCTGGATTTTTTAATCACATATTAGTATGGAAAAGTCGTTTTTTTTTTTTTTTTTTCAGAAATTGAGTGGCAATCTTGATAATTAAATGCGTTGTATTTGAAGTATGGAAATTTCATTTAGTGCTAATTGCATGAAGATTCAAGTTTGGTGCTTTTTGATTCTGATAGAGTGGGTTAAGTTTGCGTTCTATTTTCCTTGTGGTTTTGATTCCGTTTTACGGATTCTTTATCGTAAGTTAGTGAACACCTCGGGGAATTTCGTCGTTAGTATGGATGTTCCCGGTCCTTCCAGATAAAAAATGAGGTGGGAAAAGTGAGTTACGTGCTTGTTTAAGTGTACTTTTTAATTGTTTTGTTGTGGATTTGACTGTTTTGTGTTGTGGATTTGACTGTCATTTACTTAGAATTGGTGTTTCTTTGTAAAAATTTTAGTGATTTATACTAGTGTTTATTCGCCACAAGACAGCGATAGCCGTTGGAGCTTGGCGACCACCAAGCTCCAACAATGCTGGAGCCTGGCGCCAAGGTCTGTAGCGCTCGTGCTTGGCGACCGCCAAGCTACAACGGCTATCGCCATGTTTACATGAGCGGGCACCGTCTTGTATGATTTTACCATTCTTTGCTTTGCTGATCATGCAAAATGGTTGGCGATAGTCGCTGGGGCTTGGCAACCGCCAAGCTCCAGCGACAGTTGCCGTGTTTACATGGGGTGCACACCGTCTTGTATGATTTTACCGAGCTTAGAATTGGGGTGAGTGGTATTTTAGTAAAGAAATGAAGTGAACAAAGTAACCAACTGTTCCATATTATATGGGACAGTCCCATATTCTGGTCTTTTGTCCTATATTTTCATCCCTGTTATCAGCACCGAAAATAACAAACCATTCTTTTTAAAAAGTTATGATTTTTGAAGCCGCCCAATTTCAGTTTTTTTGCAAAGAACAGTGAAAAATTAAACCTATGTAAGTAAATATGAGTTTATGTGATTGGAAATGCTATAATATGTTATGTACAGATTTGCATTGCATATTAATTCGAAATTTAAGCACTTATTTTTATAAATTTCAACTCCCCTTCTCGGTTTACGTGAATGACCCGTTTTTGAACTTAATAAAAATGATCACTTTAACAAAATCCTCCCTTAATATTTACTAATTTGGAAAATTTTTAAAAAAGGATATTCTCCATCTTATTGCATGCTGCATTCATATTCACAACGATTTGACTTGATGAAAACTCAGCGGGCAGTGTAATATCTTTCATCCTAGATAACAAAAATTTGGTATGGTAAGTACCCACAAAAATAATTACCATATTAAAATACGAGGCAAAAATATGAATAAATGATATAATTAAAATAAATTAAACTCAAAATATGTGCAATTAAAACTGATTATATTCAAAATGTACAAATAATGTTATCTATACAATAACATCAAATGTCTATCAAGTAAAAGAAATTACAGTAGCAAAAATCCCGCGATTTCTAAAATACGCACTGTAAAAACGTACACATATATAAATATATTAGTAACATATAAATTGTACTGAACTATTCATCAGTATTCAATGAAATCAGTTAATTATACACATATTAATATAACTATACATTAATCACTTTTTACATTTACAACTACTGTTTTAAGAATATATTCCTTTTACGGAGGCGAAGTACATATGATACAGATCAAAATGACTTTACATGCGTGTTTTGAAGCAAATATGTGCGTACATTTGTTAAAATCATTTACAAAAATTTTGAACTTTAAAATTTCATTTTACAAAACAAACACTGACTACACTAGAGATGGCCAATGATTCGATGAGTATGAGTCGAATCAGTGATTCGAATCTTGGTACTGAGTGGCTCAGTCTTTACACTCACTCTCTACTGATTCGAATCTCAAGCCCTCAAGGGAAATACATTCCAAGTGCGAAGGGAAGAAAAACTTATTTTCCCTTTGCCGTTCCCAGGGATTTTCCCTTACTCTTTCAACTCTTTTCGACTCTTTACGACTCCTTTCGGCTCCTTTCGACTCTTTACGACTCTGAGTCGATAGATGATTTGAAACAGTAAATGAGTGGGTGTGGGTGAGTTGGTCACTGAGTTGGTGCAGCAACGAATCTTTACTGATTCAGTGTTTCGCTCTGTTTCGGTGATTGTATACTATCGTTGAGATTCGTTAGTTTTTCGAATCTTCTATCGACTCAGAGTCGAAAGGAGCCGAAAAGAGTTGAAAGGATGTTTCATTTAATTGGAGGGGTTTTTTCGAATCTTCTATCGACTCAGAGTCGAAAGGAGTCGAAAAGAGTTGAAAGGATGTTTCATTTAATTGAAGTTTTTTTTTCGAATCTTTGGTGTTTCATTTCTTGGTTGGTGGTCGGATTTTAAAGTTTTATCTGTCTGTGGGTGTGGAGTGGGTCGAACATCGTTTGCTTTTGGCGGGTGGCATAGGCGTTACTTCCTAAGGGCAAGAGGGGTCAATCTCCCCCCCGAAAAAAAAATTAAGAAAATCCCTCCTTCCAACTTGTCTGACTGATTTAATATTTGTTTAAAATTTAATGAAACATCCCTTTCCTACTTTTAACTTTAAAATATGTCCCCCTGCCCCCACCCTCAAAAAAAAAAAAAAAAAAAAAAAAAAAAAAAACGGAACGTTAAGTTTACATGGTGGCGGATTTTCATGTGAAGGGAAATAGAATGAAATAAAGTTAGGATTGTGCTTGTCACTTTTAATGAAGGATACAGGGGCGGTATTAAGCGCTCTCACAAAAGGACTTTGTAGTAAGCAAAATAACATTTCGCTTTATTGCAGCAGATTTCGTTTTTTTTTTTTTTTTTACCTTGTTTTTCGTTTAAGGGGAATGATTTTATTTTCTTTCGTAATTCAGAGAAATACAAAATAGGGCCTAAAGCAGTGGCGTAGTTAGTGTTATTGACAGTGGCGTAGCCAGGATTTTATTTCGGGGTGGGCTGGGTATCAAATTTAAAGATAAAGTTCAATTGTAAGCTAAGTAAAGGGTCCCATTTTTTTTTTAGGGGGGGGGGCAGCAGCCCCTCAGTAGGACTGGGCCAAAAATCGACATATCGGTTTTATTTCAACATCAAATATCCGATATTCCCATTTTCATTTCAGTGAAATCTCGAATTCGATAAAGGGCAAAAATACAGGCCGGCCTGGGGCGTAGCCAGAATTTTTTTATGGGGGGGGGTTATGACTACTGCAACTCATATATATGTATACGTGTGTATGATAATGTAGCGAAGAATATACATTTTGTATGGCAAAAAATTCCTCATGGGGGGTTATGACCCCCCTAACCCCCCCCCCCTTGGCTACGCCTCTGAGGCCGGCGATAAGAAAATCCTGAGATCAATACCAGCTTGTGATGCTTTTGCTACTGCTTTCTCTCGGAAAGCTTCTTCTTCTCTCATCGCAGAAAAAACAGCTCCATGGTTTATTAGTCTAATTACCATAATTAATTAACGTATATCTCGGAACCTATCCACCGGAGCGCGTTTTTATTGATTCTCGACCCCCCCTAGACTCAACACCCCACCGATACTTAAAATTTCGAATGCTTTGACACCAAACTTAACCTTTTAATCTTACAGGCCCAGGGGGTCATACGAAGCTCCCCTATATTTTCAATTTGGGCATTTTAAACACTAGCCTCCTCCGGCGGCAACTCCAAAGTCTGGAAACCATCCCAGAGCCAATTTCTACATGTTTGCAGTCCTTTTAAGCCTCAATCATGGTTAATTAGTCTAATTACCATAATTAATTAACGTATATCTCGGAAACTATCCATCGGAGCGCGTTTTTATTGATTCTCGACCCCCCCTCTGGGACCCCCATTGATACATAAAATTTCGAATACTTTGACACCAAACTTAACCTTTTAATCTTACAGGCCCAGGGGGTCATACGAAGCTCCCCTGTATTTTCATTTCGGGCAGTTTAAACACTAGTTTTACTGGAGCAAGGAGAGAGAGATGCTAACTGCCCGAGAACTCAGCGGAGAAGAAACCCGATGAATGGGTGAAGGGTGTTTAAATAGTACGGCTTTCGGCGCAGAGAGAGGGAAAATTTCTTTAGTTGTTTTATTGATTCAAGATTCGAATCACTGATTCGAATCATCGAAGTAGTGAGTGAGTCGAGATTCGAATCAGTAAAATGAGTCGAACCGCCCATCTCTAGACTACACCTCCAAAGTTTTTTAGTGATGCCATTAACATATAGCAAATTATGTGCAATTTATTTTGATTGACCATGCATGGCTCACTTCTAAGGTGACCAAACGTCCCCATTTTCTAGGGACTGTCCCCATTTTCAGGACGTTTTTCAAATTGTCCCCATAATGTAAAAATGGAACTGGGGACAATTTTTAATTATTGCATTGTTTTTCAATTAAATTACTGTTAATTATTGCATTAATTATAAATGTCCCCAGTTTTGTAGTCAGAATCGGGGACATGTCCCCGATTCTGACTACAAAAATCTGGTCACCTTACTTACTTGGCCTCTTACTCCTCCCCTCTAAAGCCGGATTCATACTGGCCGTACCCGGGGCCTTCGCAATTAGTAATGGGCCTGCTCGTGTATTTTGAAGAGCCATCCAAAGAGGCCTACGGATGCTCGAGTCTTCACATATACATCAGGCATTTCTTAAGCTTCCCAGTGCTTTCAAGCGTTATTTAATGTAGTTTTAAGTAGTAATTGTGTTACTAATTCAAGTACGAACTCATGATTAATTTGTTTGCTATGATACATATTGACATAAAGAAAACAGATGCACATAATTTGAAGGAAAAACAAAGTAGCGCTTACTCTCATGATTCATGATTGTTTATTTTAGTTTCACAAGTGGATATTTAATATACTTTAAAATAACTAAATACACAAATGAGAAAGACATTTTTAGAATGAATATTTCATGAACGTAGTCGTATTTCCTACGTTATTTTAAACAATTCAACATTAATCTTTAGCAAATGATGTATTAAAGCTCATTTCAGTGTTTTCGGGATATCCTGTATATTGGAGAAAATTGATAAAATACGCTCTATAACGCGATCCCTGAATTAATTATTTTTTAATAAAGGCATTTCATATAGTATATATTATTCTTTTGTCGCTTTCTCAATCGAACTTTGGAATAGAGCAAGCATAATGAACGCTTGTACAAAATATTAACTACATTTGAAGTTTCTGTATAAACGAGCAAAAATCAATAATTTATAATTTACTGTATTTCTGCACTGTACCAGATGTAAGTCTTAATCACATAATCAAGGCATATATAACTGAATCACTGATAAATAACATTTTCTACTGGCAAAATTAAATTGTCTAAATAGTATCAGAGCGCCATGCTTACTTACAAGAATAAAAACTACTCAAGTAATACGATTTCTTATTAAAATAATTTATTTATAAATAACACATGAGTAATTATTCACTAAACATGATTTACACACATATTTTTAGAATTTCTAAATACATTATAAGCGTTCACTTACCTTTACATTCAGAGCAAAATGTTCGAATTTTAGGATAAATTTTCATGAAAGAAAATGGCGCAAGATTTACAAAACGATTACCTACATCTAAAGTTCTTTAGTACGACAAACGTATAAAAAAATTGTTTTAAAATAATAAAATAATATAACATTTATAATACTTAGAATAATAAAATAGAATACTGTGACTGGGGAAAACAGGCCTCAATGATAAACTCATTTTTAGCGATGGCAACTCATAAGCAGGCCCGTTGCTTAGCGATGGCCCCGCCGTACCGCACCGCTAAGACGCCGCAATGACGTCACGTGGCGGAGCAACACGCCGCCCGCGCGGCGAGCGCCGAGGGTTTGCGCATTATCTGGCGAGAACAGATATTCCGCAGCGACCGCAAAGCTACAGCCAATTACAGAAGAGCATTGGTGTATTTACTTGCGGCACCGCAAGCTCGCCGCGAGGACAGCCAACGGTCCAAATCGGCGAAACAGTACGGCATGATTGCGATGCGGCGCGGCAGATATGAATCCACCTTAACTCCATGCCATGAAGTTTGTCAAGAGAGTACGCGCCGCCGCAATGGCCCCGTTGCTTAGCGATGGCCCCGCCGTACCGCACCGCTAAGACGCCGCAATGACGTCACGTGGCGGAGCAACACGCCGCCCGCAAAGCACGTTTACATGTGCACACGGTTACATGTTGCACGTTTACATGTGCAAAAATGCGGAGTAAAGCTGGATTCATACTGGCCGTACCGCACTGCTAAGACGCCGCAATGACGTCACGTGGCGGAGCAACACGGCTCCCGCCGGGGTCGCCGCGACTGAAGAAAGAGAGAGGAGAAAGCAAGAGGGGGTCTGGGTACTGGTTTTCGTTACGTCACAAGAAAGGATGGGATTTGGAACAGTTTGCATTGAGTTGAATGGAAAAAATGGAATTAATAATGCATAATACAGTACTAATTTTTATGACGCATTGAATAGCATTTTCGTTTACAACGCTTTGTTCTTAATAATAGTGAATCACAATTTTTTGTCAGAAATAACCCATTGTGCCTGGATATTTGCGACTTCTCGATTTTACTGTAACAGAATAGTAGATAAATTTCTGATGTCAACTTCTGAACAAGGATGATTTTTAAAAATCATTATGCAAAAATCGAAGTTCACATCTTACTTGTCATGTTAAATATTTTATAGAGTGAGGCTCAATACTATGATAAAGGCTAGGAAAATAAATACGTTTCGCTATAGCGAAAATGCCGTCCCAAAAAGGACACTAGGCATAATGGTTAATGAATAAATTGGTACTGAATTTAAAGCAGTTTTAGCATTGTATGCAGTATGTTTTGCATTTCGGGCTAGCAAATACATTCTAAATAATATAATGGTTACTCAATGTTATCATTTATCTAAAATAATATGTATATGGATTAAATTTATACGTTGTATAAGCATAAAGTCATATTTTTAAGTAAGTAAAAGTAAATATATTTTTAAGTAAAAATAATAATTTTTATTAATTTTACTTAAAAACTGAAATACATTATTTAGTTTTGGTTCGTTTTAATAAGCTTTTTGAAAGAATTGATGTTAAAAATATCCAGATTCATAAATAGTCATCTTAAGCCATTTCGTGACGTCACAAGAGAGGATGGGATTTCAAAGAGTTTGTATTGAATTCTATGGAAGAAATCTGATCAATAATGTCAATAAACACTAGTAGCACGAGGAATATAATCAGAAATTTCCACAATTAATATTTTAAAAACTTGTACAATACATACTATATATAATTATGTTATACAGACTCCTAATGTCAAATTTTATTAGAAGCAATTAAAGCACAAAAAACAAGAAAATAAAAAGTAAAAGCTTTTACCCAAACCTTACAAATACTATAAAGTTTTTCATGAAAGCACTACAAGTGTTTGCTTTAATTTTTTCTAGATAAGACTTTCAAATATCACATTGAGACATTTGAAATATACATAATTAAATATTTTTAAAAATTAGTGAGTATAACTCTTGAATATGTAAAACTGCCTAAATGCTCTCAGGGGTTTTCATGTAAAATATATTGCAGTAATACATATACTTTTTTGTTATTGTTTTTAGCATTGCAGTAATACATTTTCTTTTTTGAGTTAATTTCCAAATCTGTGTTCATACTTAATTTCAGAATTTTCAACAAATTCCGATAAACCGTTTAGTTGGAAATATTTCTTTAATAAATACCTTCTATATTTTTGTTTTTCTAAGTATCCAGCAAATAGATTTCTCTCTCTCTCTCTTTTTTTTTTTAATAAATAAATCAACCATGAGATCCGCATTGAACCTTAAGCTACTTGGTATGTGCAGTGGAAGGGGATCTGCGTTTAATTTATAATTAAAGGTGAAATTTTCTTAACATAGAATTGCCATGAAACTCTTGATACATTTCTTAATTACAAAAGAATTTATATTTTCCTTTGCATTATATTTTTCGGTTTCCTCAATATCTTTTTCCTAAACGTTTTCTCTTGTTTTAGTAGGATCAGTTCTTTCTTGTTTTTTGGTAATATCGGATATATAGGCTGGTAAGCTCGAAAAAATGCACGGGATAGCATTCGGTTCTAATTTATAATGCTTTCTTTTTACAGCTAAAAGTGCCCCATCTGATTTTAAAATAGCATCGTCTTTTAAAAGATCTTCATCTCGAAAATGCTCAATACAAACATACGCATTTTTTCCTGGGGACCAATTTTTTCTTGGAATATTTTTAGTCCATTCAGCCCGCTTTTCTTCGTTTTTTGGGAAAAGTGAAAACTTTTACATTTTCTCCTCTTTTGTAATTAGCTTTACTTACAGCCTGGGACGCAGCAAACGGAAGCATAATGATTGCTAGAACAAAAGAACAGAAATCAATAAAACTAACGCAAAATACGCAATTTTATATTTTTATTTACTCTATAGCTTAATAACTATTATCAAGTATGTCGTATTAAGAATAGAGATTGCTGACTTACCATTAGTATCCATAAAAGGCACAAAACATCTTAGTTTCTTCTACTTTTCCGTATGATTCTAATGCTTTTAACGGAGAAAAGTCCATCCTCTCTTGTGACGTCACAACACCTCCACGCTTTCAGTATCCAGGCTCGCCTTGTAATTGTCTACTCTCCCCCTCCCTTCCCGGGGGCTCCGCTCCCGCGCGGCGAGCGCCGAGGGTTTGCGCAATATCTGGCGAGAACAGATATTCCGCAGCGACCGCAAAGCTACAGCCAATTACAGAAGAGCTTTTACAGCTACAGCCAAATACAGAAGAGCATTGGTGTATTTACTTGCGGCACCGCAAGCTCGCCGCGCGGACAGCCAACGGTCCAAAACGGCGAAACAGTACGGTATGGTTGCGGTGCAGCGCGGCAGGTATGAATCCACCTTAAATCCCGGGACTTACACTGCTTTCTACCCCGCTTCCCCTACTTAGGGGGGAAAATGCGGGGTAGAAAGATTCCTGGTCGAAAGGAGGGTTAATGCAGAGTCAACCTCGCTTTCGAATGATGCATTGCGAGATTTTCCCTGTACTCCGCTTTAACCCGGGATTTTCCATTTTCACATGTAAACGGGCCTAATGTCAAAAGTTTACGATTTTAAAGAACTCATTATTCCTTGTAAAATTAATATCGAAATCTGATAATTGCGATTAAAACAAAAACTAGATTGGAAAAATAAATTCTAAAAGCTGCAGTATTTTTTATGTAACAAGTCAGTCTTATACAGTAAATTTATTTAAGAACTCTTAAAGTTTAGAATAACTTAATAAATGTGGAATTGATAAAATTGAACTTAAACATGCCAACATAATTAAGAAACTTATTCTAAAAGCTGCAGCATTGCTGCACTACGTTTTAATTTAGGAAACCGTACTCCTTTTATAGATATAATATTCCTTCTCTATGCGTCTCTTTAGAACCAGAACACTAAACAAGCTATTAAGAACTGACAATTTTTATCAAATAACTTTTATTTAATATCAGCAAATTATACACCATACTTTGTACAAAAATTACAGCATGTACATAGTGTCAATAGCTTCTGCTAGTGTTTACTTATATGTAAGCTGTACAACAGTTGTACTAGACTCGGGATGGCGAACCTTTATAGATCAATGTACCATTTATTCAAAAGAAATGTTTAATGAGGCCATAGAGGTGCCGTCAAATAATTTTGACTTAGTGACCGTTCAATCGTGATACTTCATATAGTGCACTTTATTTATTTTTAATTAAAATGTAAACCACTTTGATCGGTGGCGTGCCCAAAATATTGTGTCTCGTGCCATTGGTTCGCCACCCCTGTACTAGACGAATTCAACTATTTTATGCTTATTATGTTGCAATGTCAGTCTTGGTCCACCAGTTTTTATAACTGGTGGACTCAATTTGTTTTTAAAAAATGAATTCCCTAAAATGCAAGATGTTTGTTTATGTTATCCAGAGGCGCAGAGAGCCAAGTCGGGGCCCCGGGGATAAAATCTTTGGGGTCCTTTTGCAATCCAGAAATCCTTTTGATGGCGTATTAGATCAATCATTTATTCTATATTAAAATTATTAATCATTTAAAGAAACTTTAAATTAATAGTAATTGGAAAATAATTAAAAGAATTAAAATTATTAATTTAAAAGAGTATTATACTTGAAGAAGCATCCATGCTCTCAAAAATACCAACATTTTGTTTTGAAGGTTTCGTCACCTCCCTAGAGAAACTGTATTTGAAACGTTAAGATTTTCGCATGGCATGTTTCTTCAGTATTGAAAAAATTAATATTTTTATTCATACTTCCATGCAAGCAGGCAGCCAAAAAAATTTCAGATGGCCAAAAAAGTGGAAATTTCAAAATTTACAACACAGAAAGTCTTGATCTTTAACATTTTGTTAAGGAAAATTCAAATTTTCGGAGGTTGGGTGAGCCCATAGTCTCTCCTCTGGCTATACCCTTTCTTCCACTATTAAGCGATGTGTCTCGAAAAAAAATGATTTCTTGTTAAATAAATCTTTTCTACTTTTAGTCATGGCAAATCGTTGAATAACACTGTCAATCTCAATGTCTACTTTTCTTGGAGAAGAAGACTCACTCAGAAACACTCCTCGTGTTTGTCAAGTTAGTTTATACTCTAGCTGGCTTTTTGTAATTTCATTCAAAAATTAATTTGAAACATCCGGGGACATAATCTGAATTTGGACTTTTTTTTACAAAATTGACAACGCACAATTAAGTATCATATAAGCAGCAAAAGCGCGGCCCCTTCACAAGCCGAGGCCCTGGGGATTTTTCCCCTGCTCCCCCTCCCTCTCTGCGCCACTGATGTTATCACTACTAGATGGCAGAATCATTAGCTTCTTAGTGGCAAGCCTATACTAAAATATACTGTAGAGACAAATAAATTTCCTACATCAATATCAAAAATTATTTTTTTTTCCTGAAAAATATGCACAAAAATAATAATAGTAACTAAAACTGTATGACTTTTAAACATTTTGTGGGAAATCAAGTTCATTATTTTTATAAGTAATCTAGGAAAAAACAGACTAAGATTTATATATATGTTTCAGCTAGTAATTGTGATATTATTAAAATGTAAGTATTCTCAAAGTACTCTAGTCACAAACAAATTAACAGCATTATATTTTTGTCACTTGTACTATTATCATGACATATAAGAAAATAAAACTCCCCATTTATTTATAACCATTTCTTTAAATAATATAACAGGAACAGAGTGATATTATAAAAATAGGTAAATAAAACTACCAATTTCTCCTAGTGTAACAAAAAAGTTAGGGGTGGGGTGTCATGAGGCATTAAAAGAAAAAATTACTTATAAATGTCAAAAATGCAATTGCTTCATAAACCTCTAGGATTACCTCAAAATCTGTTTAAATATGCATACAGACCTTTAAATATTATTATTATTAATTTTTAAAAGCTTTATAATATTTTTTAATTTTGATAAAATTAATATTTCGACTAGTAATTTATGGAAAAGCAGATTTTCATGACAAGTTGTTTGCAACTTTCACTGCTAGAAGGCAGCATCAAATAATCCTTTTCTCATTGCGATCCTTGGGCTATTTTTATAACATGGCGTTTAATTTCCTTGTCCCTCTACCTTCGTGGCCTAGAAGATGTGTTTGTTTACAATATGCGTATGTTGTTATTTTTATCGAGAAGTTTTTAGTTCTTACTCATTATAAAATCAACAAGATTAAAAAAAAAGAGAATGGCCATCATTGAAGTGCACTGATCAAAATTTAGAAATTTCAACTTAAACTTGCATTTTTTTCAAAAGTATATAGAAAGAGAAGTTCAAATTCCGCTAAAAACGGTTTAAATCAACTTCAATCTCAACAATAACATATGCATTTTTGAAGTTACTAAAATGAAAAATTCAAAAAAATGATTACCTTTGAAAAATTATGTACCTACGTTACAGTTTCTAACGCATGCATTAATTTCCTCCTCGAAAAAATAATCATTGTTTTCACTAGAGTGCGAGAATCTCGCATTAAAAAATTATTACTGCGAGAAATTCGCGCACCCTACAAATCGGTTTCTCAAAGAAAAAAAAAACAATGAAGAACACAGAGTGTAAAAGTGGATTCCCAAGAACTATAAAGTCTATGAAAGAAAAAAAAAGAAGGGGCCTGGGGGTTCCTGTTAGAGATGAGTTCGGGCTCATTTTTTGAAGCCCGAGCCCGAGGACTTTTATTCCGAGCCCTCCCGAGCCCGAGCAATATTATTAAAGTTGGAGCCCGAGCCCGCCCGAGCCCGAAATTTCAGCTAAAGACAAATAAAATTAACTACTTCATTAATAGGATACAATAAATTTTGGAGCTTCACACACCTTCTAGTCCCCAGTGCCGCTATTTTTTTTAAATAAGTACGTCTATTTATCCCATGAATCACTTTTTAAAATCTGTTTCAAGGAGTATGTTCAACAAAGAAGAAATTTTTCACGAGCCCGAGCCCGCCCGAGCCCGAACGCAATCGTGAATTACAGAGTCCGAGCCCGGGCTCGGGCTCGGGCTTTCGGGCTCGGGCTGAGCCCGTCTCATCTCTAGTTCCTGTGAACATTCTGATCCTGTGGGGGGGAGGGGGAACTTAAACTGGGTCACTTTTATTGCATGTAACCGCGCTTGATTTAGACTTGGAGGTCATGTTACATTCAATAAAAATAAATAAAAATCATAAATACCTTAATTTTGGGTATTTACCCAACACAGGAATAAATACCCTACCCACTGGATATTTACCCAACCCAAATCTATTAGTGAAAAATTCTCACCCATTTTAGAAAATCTCACTCAGTTTGCGGGAAAGGGTGAGAAATTCTCACCCATTTTTTTTTTTTCAATGAAAACCCTGATAATATTTGCCAGTGGCGGCTCGTGGGATACAGCAAGTACAGTCGGCCTGCACTTGAAATTATCAACACATACTTTAAAATAATTTATTCTACTAACTTTCTTAAATTCAGATTAGACTTATGGAATTTCTATGATAAATTAAAAAAAAATCTAAAGCAAAAAACAACGTGTTGTAGTAACTGCCGGATCGCTCATTCAGAAAAAAGCCCTTTAATCTTCCTGCAATTCAACTGTAAGTCTTGGTACAGCCGAGGCCTTCGAGAGAGGAGAAAGAATCTTTCTCCTCTCTCGGAGGCCTCGGTACAGCCCTCATAGCCGATCAAGAAATTAACAGCACCTGCCATGGCAACGAGTTTGTAAGCAGTCTCTCCAGGCATAGGGAGTTAGTAGCTAAGTACAACTTATGAAAGATTTTCAAACGACGGCTGCAGTGAATTCGACTGACTGATTGGCTCGAGAAGTGAGGGAGGGGGCCTCGGTACAGCCCTCATAGCCGATCAAGAAATTGACAGCACCGTTGCCATGGCAACGAGTTTGTAAGCAGTCTCTCCAGGCATAGGGAGTTAGTAGCTAAGTACAACTTATGAAAGATTTTCAAACGACGGCTGCAGTGAATTCGACTGACTGATTGGCTCGAGAAGTGAGGGAGGGGCAGGGCCGTAACCAAGATGACATACTAGGTAGAGCTTTGAATCTAGTTTGGGGGGGTTGACTAAATATAAGTATTAGTAGTTCAGGGGGTGAAAGTTTTTTCCAATTTTTACATCTTCACCTAGAATTTTTAATTCACAAAATGCCATATTTTAAAATATTTACCATTCATTCCATTAACAATTTTTTCATTGTTAATGGAATTTTTTCATTGTTTCATTTTAAATTATCAACACATACTTTAAATTGTGCTTGGGCTTTAAATTGGCTTGAGATTTACTGCCAAATACAAGTCTATGAAACGTGGGATAAGCGTGTCAGCAGTTTTAAGGTTTTACCTTACTCCCTCGGAATTTCTGCCCAGAGTAGCAAATCAAGCTGTAAGGAATAGCGTGAGTTTTCTGTTTTTGTCCCGCTTTGCGATTCCACTAAACTTTTGAATTCCTCAGTGAATTTACTGAAATCTTTGAAAATGTTAGGGGGGGGGGGCTGAGAGACTTCTGGGTAGGGCTCAGCCCCCGCAGCCCCCCCTCTGCTTACGGACCTGGGGAGGGGATACGGAGAATATATGTTCGGAAAACTCTCGACTTTATATTGCTGAATTTATCAAGAAGGTAAACCTGGATAGACGCTTATGAATGGACAATTACCCATCAAAGCAGTATTGTTTTTAAGTAAGCAAGAACTGGCATTTAGAGGACATGGCGAGCGAGAAAATTCTTTAAACATGGGAAATTTTAAAGAGCTTTAAAATTATTGATATCTGAATTAAAACGACGCCTTTTTATGAGGACATCAGTGACCGATTCGCAAGTTTAAAAGAAATGCGGATTGATTTGACTTATAAAAAATAAGTAAGTTTTCTTTTATTTTCTTTCCTTCTGAAGTTATCATTACAAAAGAAAATTCTAAGGAAACTTCGAATCAGACACGGATTAATGCAATTTTGAGGATAAGAGCAGCTGGTTGAAATTTATGTAAATTTTATGGAAGTAAAATAGGATCTCTTGCATTTTTTTTTTGTAATTTCTTTTCCCTCGGTGAGGGCTTAATCCGCCAGTTTTCGAATTCAGTAACAAAGATTTTCCATTCCTGTGGGGAGGAAGGGGGGGTAGCTCATATGCTTCCAGCTGCACCAACAGTTTTAACCACGGGCCGCCACTGATATTTGCAGCTTCAGCAAACGTAAAATACTTTTCATAACAGCATACTTTTCCATAACAACGGACGCCATTTGAAAACAAAAACACCGTGCAGCAAGAGTATATTCTAAACAACTGGACGAACCTGGTTGGAGCTCAGTTGTTTAGAATATACTCTTGCTGCTTGGTCGGAGCTTTCGTTTGAAACTAAACGCATTGTTTTGTATACGAACGCTCTAGTTTTTAAACTGAGTGCATTCAATTTCCTTTACGATAGGGTGACCATACGTCCTCGAAATTCGAGGACAGTCCCCAAATATAGATCTTTTTTTCATTTTGTCCCCCAAAATACTTTGACTTCTTGGGGACGCAACAAGTCCCCAAATTTAAAAATTTGCCCTTTTTCGGTGAAAGTTTCCGTTTAATTTGTTTCTTTCAGAAAAAACTGAAGAAAAATAAAATAAAACAACTAAAAGCGCCTTCTTCTCAGAGAAACAATGAAATTCTCTCTCTGAAAATGTTTGTTGTCATTGTGTGTGTAGCGTGTACAGATATTCAGTAAAGTTTTCGACTATGAGCAAAATTTCCCATTTCAGTTTTGTAAATAATTAATCACTTTTCATGAAGAATCATGATTTAAATATGAATTCATCGTACGAAATTTTTCTTGCACTCGAATACTTTTTTAACCCATTAAGCGCCGAAGCTCCCGTTACGGGAACATCTATTATATATTTTTTTTCTTAAAATAGTTTAACGCAATTTACGAAATACACATTTTATATAAACATTTCCACTATATAACACACCCTATAGTGTAAATATTTATATAAAATGTGTATTTCGTAAATTGCGTTAAAATATTTTAAGGAAAAAAATATATAATAGATGTTCCCGTAACGGGAGCTTTGGCGCTTAATGGGTTAAACGGTGTGCAGAATTTCATGAAAAATTATCACAAAATGAGCCAATGTAAAAAAGCAATGTCATCTGAAAAATACAAGTACTATGCCAAGAGTTAAATTTTAAATATTTCAACATGATGGTCTTTTCTTATTTCTGGTTTGAATAAATATTTATAAATGAATGAAATACTTTCATTAATTTATTAGAAATAAGAATACACAATTAATATAAAAAGCTATTAGAGTTCATGGTAATATGTTGTGTCCTCAAACAAGTTCCCAAAAATATTTTCTAGTGTCCCCACGTTTTCTTTGAATTCGAGGACAATAGAGCATTTCGACATGACGTATCTCTGACGTCAGCTGAGTGACAGGTTCGCGCATCGTTCTGCGCATGCTATTTCTTTACTTAAATGTATTATTTAGCAATCTCAGGGCGCGTTCGAGAATTCATCGGTTGTGCACCGGTAACACCGGTGCACGACCAGGGCGTTCGAAAAGGCGGAGCGTGGGGCGGAGCTCTAGAAGTAACCGCGTTCGAAAACGTTTCGGTCATGCAGCGGTTGTCTGCTCAGCGTGACCAGAGCGCAACCAGAATGACCCTGCTAGCGAGGTGGGTTATTCCGGTCATTAGCGTAGTGTTGCCAGCGTTTATTTTTGTTTTCTCGGCTTAGAATCCGATGTGGTGAGGATGACCGAAACCGGTTGATAACCGTGACGTCACTTAACCGAAGAATGACCGCAACCGGTAGCACCGGTGCATAACCAACCGGTGAATTGTCGAACGGGCCCTCAGTAATCCGTAGAAACTACGGGCGCGTTCGAGAATTCATCGGTGTTGCACCGGTAACACCGGTGCACGACCAGAGCGTTCGAAAAGGCGGAGCGTTGGGCGGAGCTCTGGAATTAACCGCGTTCGAAAACGTTTCGGTCATGTAGGGGTTGTCTGCTCAACGTGACCAGAGCGCAACCAGAATGACCCTGCTAGCGAGGTGGCATGGACTTAGATTGGAAAGGACCTACAACGGCAATGGGATAGCTTCCCTGAAAACGGACCTAGAGGATGGGCATGAGATGGATTGATTAGGAGTTTATCTGTTGCTGCCATCTAGCGGCAATAGTTGTCAAAAAAACTTTTTCCATAAATTAGGAGGCGATATATCAATTTTATAAATTATTTATTTGTATTTCGAAATTGATAAAATACAACAACGCTTTTAAAAATAAATAATCAAAGTTATGTATGCATATTTAAATAGTTTTTGTGGTAATCCTCAAGGTTTTTGTAGCTATTTAAACTGCATTTTTAGGATTTATATATATATTTTTTTTTCTTTTAGTGCTTCTTTACACCTCAGCACCAACTTTTTAGTGGCACTAGGTAATATAGGAAAATACTCAAGTACTCAGCCGCAAAAAATACGCATTATATTTTGACTTGTGCATTATCATGAATATAAGAAAGCAAAACTTCTCATTTTTATATAACCTCTTCTTTAAATAATATAACAGGTATAGTGAAATTATAAAAATAATCAAATAAAACTATCAACTTCTCCTAGTGTCAAAAAAAAAAAAAAGTTGGTGGTGAGGTGTAATGAAGCACTAAAAGAAAAAATATATATATTTATTAACTTTAAAAATTCAGTTTAAATAGCTACAAAAACCTTGAGGATTACCACAAAATCTATTTAAATATGCATACATAACTCTGATTATTTATTTTTAAAAGCGTTATTATATTTCTTCAATTTCGAAATATAAATAATTAATATAATCGATAGATCGACTCATATTTTATGGAAAGTTCTTTTGACTATTGTTTGCAACTATTGCCGCTAGATGACAGCACCAGATAATCTCCTCATCAATTCATCCCCAACCTTAACTGAAGCTAGGCTATTTTGATAGCATGGCGTTTTTTCTCCTTATCTGTAACTCGGTGCGAGGTGGGTTATTCCGGTTATTAGCGTAGTGTTGCCAATGTTTATTTCTGTTTTCTTGGCTTGGAATTGGATGTGGTGAGGATGACCGAAACCGGTTGACAACCGTGACGTCACTTAACCAAAGAATGACGGCAACCGGTAGCACCGGTGCAAAACCAACCGGTGAATTCTCGAACGGGCCCTACGTGTAATCTGAGGAGGTTCATTGGGTTTACGAACGCAGCCCCACTGTGAAGAATGTAAACAAACTGCAGAATAGCAAGCAACAGGCGTTTCAGTTTATCCACGACTGTGCACGAAAGAATGTACATTATTTATTTAGAAATATGGAAGAAATTTTAACGCTGTCAGCAACTAATTAAACTCTAATTGCAAAACAAATATTGTTTCTAGTTTAGGATTGTGATATTTTTTCATGATTTTTAAATATATGGATAATTTGTCTCCAGTGTAATTTGAAGCTATGACTATGACTAGACAGGTTTATCCTTAGATTGACATGCATTTTAGTGCATGCTTTCTATGGATAACAATTTCTTGTGTGGTTTCTGTTATTAAATGTGCATATAAAATGCATTAGAATAAGTCAATAAAAAACATGAAAGAATTGGTTTGTTAATTATTTTGCGGCGACTGCGCGCAGGGCTTTTGCACGCAGACTTAACTCGAATAATCAAGGACTAGCTCCATGGTACAACTCAACTCCGCGGAACCACCGAGTGCCGAGAGAATGTGAAGTGAACTAGAGACATTCCACTTGCACCTCTGTACCCGTCGCTTGCAGCACGCAGCATTCTTTTTCTTTCAGCTGCCCACGTGCAGCAGGAACCTTACTGCTCTTCGTACCTGTCTCGCATTTTATTGTAAAGTTTTAGTATTGTAAAATTAATTGTTAAGTGTTTAATAAATGTATTTGAAGGGTAACACGTGTGTAATAGCTACAGCTGAGACAACCCAATTTACAGACGTCAGTTCCCCTTAGTGTTGACCCTCGACCGAAGAACGTGCAACCGCTATCTGAAATATCGTCAATCCCGTATGGCAAGGAATCTGAAAGCATCCACTCCCTTGAGCAACAGATAAAGGCAGCTGGTATCCAGAGGCGACGCAGCGTCGGCGGAGAGAAGAAATAATGCTTTCCCCCCCCCCAAGACTGGAGATTCATCATCACAGACTGCATCACGTGGTTCGGCGAACTGATAAGAGTCTGCTGTGTGTCTTTCCCCCCCTCCTCCTCCCTCGGCTGGCGATCGGAGAAATCTGTGCTCTACTCCCTCCTTCATACAGTAGCTGAAAGATCCGGTCTGGCACAGAAAATGCAGTTCCAGGAGAACGAAGAAGTAAATACCGTCTCTGCAGCAAGGTAGGCCGCATGCTTTTGTTTCCCTTCTCTGAGTATTGCGCGTTGGTTTATGCAGGGATTACTACCCAGACAAGCGCTACACGCGGCAAATAAGTAGTATTTTCATATCGGGCGATATTCTCAAAAAAAAAAGTATACAGACGCCCAAATTTTATTTAACTCGTATATTTCTGTTTTCATCTCTTATACCGATACATATATCGTTATAATATGCCGAACGATCCCATTAGTACGACCGCGGACGCGGATACGCGGGCGATGACGTTTAAACTTCCGATGTTTTGGGAAAAAACTCCTGACCTATGGTTTGCTAGCATAGAAGTCCAGTTTAATATAGGGAAAATCACAGACGAAAATGTGAAATACTACGCAGTCATTTCTGCCTTACAGGCCGACACCTTGAGCCACGTCAGTGATATGGTCTTAAAAGTGCCAGAAGATCAGCCTTACTTAACGCTTAAAAACCGCCTAATTTCTGAATTCTCTGACTCTGAACAAAAACGCTTAAAGAAATTGATCTCTGAACTTACGTTAGGGGAGGATAAGCCATCACATTTGTTACGCAAAATGCGGCAGTTAGGCGGGACACGTTTACAAGACGAGCTGTTGAAAACCCTATGGTTGCAGCGACTTCCCGCACAAACACAGGCCATTCTTTCAGTCTCGGACGACCAGTTGGACAAATTAGCCCTTATGGCCTATAAAATCATTGAGGTTAATGGTTCAACAACAAATAGCTGTTATGCCGTTTCGAACACTGAACCATTATCAGAGGTAGCACAATTAAAACTACAGGTCGCCGAGTTAACGGAACAAATTCAGCGGATGGGACGACCACGTGATAGGGGTCGGAGAACGTCAGTATCTAGGAGTGGACATCGATCACAATCTCGAAGGCGCGATGGGAAGTGTTGGTACCATGCCAAGTTTGGTAGACGGGCACATAAATGCACTCAGACCTGTACCTTCCAACAGACGGAAAACTAGTTCGCAAATCGCATTGTGTGTCCGAATGCGATTTTGCAAAGGAGGCAAACCGCCTTTTCATCAAGGACCGCAAAACACATACTACATACTTAATTGATAGTGGAAGCGATGTTTGCGTTCTGCCATTTAAACCTGGCCCGCACAACAAATCATTGTCTGATGTCAAACTTTTTTCCGCTAACGGAACCGAGATTCAGACATACGGCAGCAAATTGATTGATATAGATCTCAACCTCAGAAGATCTTTTCAATGGCCTTTTATACTTGCCAATGTGAGTAAACCAATTATTGGGGCGGATTTCTTGCAATATTACGGATTATTGATAGACCTTAAAAATCAATGCTTACGCGACCCCCTAACGTCCCTTACTACAGTAGGGCAACGCGTCCAAGAGAACTACCACCGAGTTACAGTGATCGCTAGTAATTTCAAATATCGACAAATTTTGGATAAATTCCCCGACATCATTAAGCCTTATCCATCTACAGGAAAAGTTGTACACAACACAGTGCATCGTATTGAAACGAAAGGCCAACCAGTTTATGCTAAACCACGTAGGCTACACCCCGAAAAACTGGAGATTGCGCGAAAAGAATTTCAATACATGCTAGATCATGGCATTTGTAGGCCCAGTAAGTCAAATTGGTCAAACCCTTTACACCTCGTACCCAAACAAAACAGTACAGATTTTCGACCGACAGGTGATTATCGAGCACTTAACCGTATAACTGTCCCCGATCGCTACCCATTACCGCATTTACTGGATTTTTCAAATCAGTTGTATGGGAAGCGCATTTTCTCAAAAGTCGACCTAATACGGGCCTACAATCAAATACCGGTGCATCCGGAAGATATACCCAAGACTGCGATCACGACGCCATTCGGGCTCTTCGAATTTTTATTTCTGCCATTCGGGTTATCCAACGCGGCACAAACCTTCCAAAGGTTTATCAACGAAGTCCTCCAAGGATTAGACTTTGTATTTGCATATCTTGACGACATTTTAGTCGCTAGCACTTCTGCAGACGAACATTTAGTTCACTTAGAAATGCTTTTCGACCGTCTAGCCAGCTATGGCATACGGATAAACACAGCTAAGTGCATCCTAGGGGTTACCGAACTCCCATTCTTAGGATACATGATTACTGCAGATGGCATTCAGCCCATGAAGGAAAAAGTTCTTCCCATTATTCAGTTCAAACAACCAAAGACGGTAAATGAGCTTAGGCGTTTCTTAGGATTGTTAAACTACTATCGTAGGACTCTATCGCATGCCCCCAGATCCAAGCCTCTCTCACTGAATTACTTAAAGGGAAAGAAAAAAAAAGCAAGAATGCAGAAATTACATGGAACGAAACATGTTCCACAGCCTTCGAGGAGTGCAAGCAGCGACTAGCACAAGCGACATTATTAGCTCACCCTAACCCGCGGGCAAAGTTAGTCTTATATACTGATGCCAGCGACACTGCAATTGGAGCGTCCCTAAATCAGTTAGTTACTAATGATCAGAGTGACACTCATACCCAGCCACTAGCTTTTTATCAGCTAAACTTAGCTCTTCCCAAAGAAAGTGGTCTGCATTTGACCGGGAACTCTAATATGCAATATATGCCGCTATCAAACACTTTCGCCATATGTTAGAGGGACGGGTATTCACAATTTTTACCGATCATAAACCCCTGACATACGCATTTCACCAAAAATTGGACAAATGTTCGCCTAGACAAATGCGCCACTTTGATTTCATTGGACAATATACTACAGACATTCGTTTTGTGAAGGGCGAAGAAAATACACCAGCAGACGTTTTGTCACGCATCGAGGCAATTAAAATGCCAGGTGTAATAAACTACAATGAGATGGCAAAGCAACAAGCAAATGATAGCGAGTTACAGGAGTTGTTAAGAGATTCTTCCTTGCAATTTAAGTCCATACACATGCCAGGTTTCACTACACCAATACTTTGCGACATGTCTACTAACCGCATACGTCCGTACCTCCCACAAGTGTTCCGACGAATGGCCTTCGAGATGGTACACAACTTAGCACATCCAGGAGCGCGAGCCACTGCTAAACTCCTAGCCGATCGTTTTGTTTGGAAAGAAATCAGAAAAGATGGGCGAATGTGGGCTAGAGCTTGTATCCCCTGCCAAAAGAACAAAATATTGAGGCGTACCGTAAGCCCACCCACAAATATCACTGGTACCGTACCGTACTACAATACTAATCACTGGTACCGTACCGTACAACTAATCACTGGTACCGTACCGTACAAATATCACTGAGGCGTACCGTAACCACCCACAAATATCATATATCATGGGCAGCGATTCGAACACATACACATCGACATTGTAGGTCCATTGAACCCCTCGGAAGACTTCCAGTACATTCTCACGATGATAGACAGATTCACACGCTGGATCGAGGCTATACCTCTTCGGGATATAACGGCCGATACCGTAGCTAGAGCCTTTTATGAACATTGGATCGTTAGGTTTGGAACCCCAGGTGTTATCACCACGGACCAGGGGAGACAATTTGAATCCAACCTCTTTAGGGCGTTAACTCAAATTCTGGGGATCAATAAAATCCACACAACAGCCTTTCACCCCCAAAGCAACCGCCTAATTGAAAATGCTCATAGACCTTTAAAATCAGCCCTTAGAGCTTGTCTGGGTAAACGTTGGACTGAACAGTTGCCAACGGTCCTTTTTGGCTTGCGTGCGGTGCTCAGAGAGGAACTCGGAGCATCAACGACCGAACTGGTGTACGGAGCCCTCATCCGTTTGCCTTGTGAGTTTTTAACCCCGGGGACTGCTAGTGACAACCTTGGAAGTTTTCTGAAGGAACTCCGAGCAACCTGCAAAACGTGTCTCCCAAACCTACCTCAAATCATAGCAGTAGGAGACCTTTCGTACCCCAGCAACTAAGTCAATGTACGCATGTGTTTGTGTGACAAGACAAATTCAAACCAGCACTCGCTCCTCCTTACGAGGGAACTTTCCAGGTCCTAGAACGAGCTCCTAAGTTCTTTAACGTACTGATAAAGGGTACCGAGCGAGTTATAACCATTGATAGGCTGAAACCAGCCTTCCTTTAAAACGAACTCCTAAATTCTACTCAAGAAACAGAGGTACAGGTGCACATTCCTAGAAGGCCTGCTGGGACCAACAAACCACCACAGGCCGCTGCTCCGAAACCAGAGGTTAGAGCTAGTACTGACCAAGACAGACGGACCCGCTCAGGCCGTGTGGTTTCGTTTCCCGTTCAGGTATCGTTGACACTAGGAAGGGGGTACTGCGGCGACTGCGCGCAGGGCTTTTGCACGCAGCCTTAACTCGAATAATCAAGGACTAGCTCCATGGCACAACTCAACTCCGCGGAGCCACCGAGTGCCGAGAGAATGTGAAGTGAACTAGAGACATTCCACTTGCACCTCTGTACCCGTCGCTTGCAGCACGCAGTGTTCTTTCTCTTTCAGCTGCCCACGTGCAGCAGGAACCTTACTGCTCTTTGTACCTGTCTCGCATTTTATTGTAAAGTTTTAGTATTGTAAAATTAATTGTTAAGTGTTTAATAAATGTATTTGAAGGGTAACACGTGTGTAATAGCTACAGCTGAGACAACCCAATTTACAGACGTCAGTTCCCCTTAATTTTTTAAAAACATATTTTGATTAAAAAGTCAATTTATACTGTTACGAATTTTCGGGGCAACCCGCTGCTCTGGGGCTTAAAATGGTTTAAAATTCGTATTCTACGCTTCAAATAGATAAATTTTGCTTTTTGTTGCATCAAAATCGGCTAATTAGAACCGGAGAGACGGAGGTTTCGCTTTCCCATGTGTTTTTCTATGGGCTTCTAGAAATCTCGAGAAATATTAGTCCTAGAGCTTAGATCTCTTCACTTTTGAGGACTTATTTTTGGCGCCAAATTTGGCGATATTTCGCCAAAAGTCGCCAAGCTTGGCGACTTTTTGGTCATTTGGCGCGATTTTCCCAATGGGGCCTGGAAGTTGTTTTTCCTGCATTAAAAACGCATAATAACCTAACATTTCTCTTCTTTGACGTAATCAATATTCACGCTTTATGTAGAACCCTCGAGAAATTGACTTTCCTGGAAACCTCTTGTACCTCCTGCGTCGGCTATTTATAGAAGCGTGCATCGCCCGAAGAGTCAGTTGCGAGTTGAACATTCAATGTGTGAAGAGCTCTGAGTACGCTTGTTTTGTGTGAACTGATAGTGCTATAGAAGCTGTGTTTTAGCTTGCTTTGTGAAGCTGTTTTTAAAGTGCTGTGTGTAAATTCTTCATTGCTGTGTCTTAAGGGATAGTGTACTATATCCCTTGAATATTTCCACGGAATTTTTGCCTGTAAAAGTGACTTATTTTGTGTGAGAAATACAGCATTTGTGAGAGCTTCTGATCCAAGCGGATTGTTAAAAGCACGTTACTGCTAGATTGTGCTTGTGAATTGTGTGCAGCTGATTGTTCTACGAAGTTCTAGAAGAAATAAAGTTTGTGTTCCATCCTGACAAGTGACTTTTTACTTGAACTTTTTACACCACTGGACTTCAGAACGACGAACCCCAGGAGTAGCAGAGTAATTCCGCAGCATTTGGTGTCAGAATCGGGATTCTAGAGAAGGACTTTAATTTTCCAGTTTATGGTTTTGACTAGACAAAAAATGAAAGAACAACTTCAAAAGCTCATGAATATGATGCAAGAAATGAAAGCCGGACAAGACGAGATGAAAGCCGCACAAGAACAGATGAAAGCCGGACAAGACGAGATGAAAGCCGGACAAGAACAAATGAAGGCGGATTTAGAAAAGAAAATTGAAGCCGGACAAGAAGAGATGAAAACTGGGTTGCAGAAAATAGAGAAAAATCAAGAAAAGTTGCAGTAGAAGATAGAGAAAACCCAAGAAAATTTAGAAGAAATTAAGCAGGGCCAAGAAGAAATGGAGAAAAGAGTTTCTCTCTTAGAAGAAACTCAGACGAAATATGAACAAAGAATTGAAGGGAATGTTAAGGAATTACAGCAGGATATTTGCAGAATGCGTGAAGAATGTGAAGCTAAAATTGAAGAGAAATTGGACTCTCTCGTAAAGCTGGGAAAGTTACCCGAAAACATCAGGTTATCTTCACACCGCCCAGCAGTGAAACTTACTGCCTATGACGGAAAGACTCCCTGGGAAGTTTACAAGACCCAATTTTCGATCGTCGCCAGAGCCAATGGTTGGAGCGAGTCCGAGAAAGCTAATCAACTGGCCGCTTCCCTTAGCGGAGATGCAATTAATGTATTGCAAACTATCGGAGCGACGAAGATAGGAGATTTTGACGCCCTTGCCAGTGCCTTGGAGATGAAATTCGGAGAGAAGTGCCAGAAAGAATATAGTAGAATCCAACTTAAGTCAAGGATGCA
Organism: Cheiracanthium punctorium; assembly: GCA_038373885.1. Taxonomy (NCBI): domain Eukaryota; kingdom Metazoa; phylum Arthropoda; class Arachnida; order Araneae; family Cheiracanthiidae; genus Cheiracanthium; species Cheiracanthium punctorium. Next base: position 181,780 of record JAWZYV010013482.1, read on the forward strand.
GAGATCTGGCGAGACCCTTCAAGAGCTGGCTTCGGACATAGATAGGCTGTGTCATCTAGCCTACATGGACCACCTTGATAATGTCCGAGAAGAAATGGCGGTGCGTCATTTTATTGAAGCCATCCGTGATCCGGAAACCCAAAAGGCACTCATGTTGGAGGATTATCAGGATTTGAAATCTGCTCTCGTCTTCGCAATGAAGCTAGAAGCGGCTCAACGGGCCGTCAGGAAAGATCGGCATGCTGTTAGAGCTGTCACGGTCCAAGAGGCAGCTGACAAAGACACAGAGAGCGTCGAGAACAGGTTGAAGAGAATTGAAGATCTCATAGAACGAAAATTAAGATCCGATAGAACGAGAGATGGCCGAAAGAAAGTGAAATGCTGGAAGTGTGGCGTTGAAGGCCATGTACAAAAGCATTGTGGTCGAAAGTCTTATGACCAGCAAGAGAAATCTAAGAACATGAAAGAGGGAAACTAGGAGGTGGCCATCTCGCGGGGCGGAGGTTGTCATATAGTCAAAAGCCCCACCTAAAAGTCTTGCAGATTTCATCAGTGAATGGTGGCAGTAATGGACTCTTCGTACAGGGATACGTTAATGATTCCCCATGCCACATGGTGATTGATACTGGAGCGAACGTAACCATCATAAGGACGGATCTGGCCAAGAAATTAAATTTGAAGATTATCTGGACTCCGCCCTCGCTGACCCTCCAGACTGTGACGGGTAACAAGATCGAAGTGGGCGGAAAAGCGCAAGTAGAAATCACGTTTGGAAATGCCAGATACGATCATGTGGTATATGTCGCTAATATTACAGACTCTTTTATTCTCGGACTGGACTTTTTAAAATCGCACAAATTTAACTTGGACTTTAAGAATAATGAGCTTCGTTCAGACTCAGAAGAAATAGCTGCGTTCGATATTAAAAATGAAACTATTTTACCTGTACAGCAGATAATAGCCCAGACTGATATCACTCTACCTCCCAGAACTGATTCAATAATTTCTGGAACAGTAAAAGAAAGCAATAAATTGCGCTTTGGATTAATCGAACACCCAAACAATAGTGATTCCGTCAGAGGAGTACTTGTGGGAGCAACACTTGTGGACTTGTCGAGAGCAGAAATTCCAGTTAGAGTAGTAAATGTGACGGACAAGTCGAAGGTGATAAAGAAAAATGAAGTGTTGGCGACATGCACTCCTGTTACCTGCATTAATAAGAACATCAGCCAAACGACAGCTAAATCTTCCGAGTGCCTGACGAAGGAATTAATACAAGACGTGGAGTTAACGGCAGAACAGAGAAGCGCTGCGGAGAAAGTAATAGCTGAATTTGGAGACCTCTTCTCCCGAACTTCGGGTGACTTTGGCCGTACGAGCTTAACTCAACATAGGATAGATACAGGCAGCCATTCTCCCATCAAGCAACATCCTAGGCGGCTGCCGTTTGCTAAGCAAGAAGAGGTGAGCAGACTTTTAGAGGAGATGCAGCGTGATGACGTCATCGAGCCGTCGACTAGTCCCTGGGCCTCGCCAATTGTTTTGGTCCGAAAGAAGGATGGTTCCACCCGGTTCTGTGTTGACTACAGACGTCTGAATGACATTACCAAGAAAGACAGCTACCCTCTTCCCAGGATAGACGACACTTTGGACACTTTATCGGGAAACGAATGGTTTTCCACTCTGGATCTGAAAAGTGGTTACTGGCAAGTAGAAATCCATCCCGATGACCGTGAAAAGACTGCGTTCACCACGGGACAAGGATTGTGGCAGTTCAAAGTTATGCCTTTTGGACTCTGCAACGCACCGGCTACATTCGAGCGTCTAATGGAGACAGTGTTGAGAGGACTTTCCTACGAAGCATGTCTCGTTTATTTGGACGATATCATCATCGTCGGAAGGACTTTCGAAGAGCATCTCGAGAACATTCGAAAGGTACTGCAGAAATTAAAAGAGGCAAACTTGAAACTAAGTCCGTCGAAGTGCAACTTGTTTCGTCGGGAAGTACGTTACCTCGGGCACATAATATCCGCCCACGGAGTCCGAACCGATCCCGAAAAGACGTCCGCAGTCCAGAACTGGAGTCGTCCCGAGAATATCCATGACTTAAGAAGTTTTCTCTGTCTGTGTACTTACTATCGAAAATTCGTAAAGGGTTTTTCTCAAATTGCAAGACCTCTTCACAAATTGACCGAGACTGGACAGAAATTTCTATGGACTGAGGAATGTGAGGACGCATTCAACGAACTGAAGACGGCTTTAACATCTTCGCCGATCCTGTCGTATCCTCACCCTGACAAGCCATTTATCCTGGACACAGACGCGAGTAAGGAGAGTGTCGGAGCAGTTTTGTCCCAGGAGATAGATGGCCAAGAACAGGTCATTGCTTACTGGAGCAAATGCCTTTCAAAGGCAGAACGTAACTATTGTGTTACGAGTAAGGAACTCCTTGCTATCATTAAAGCCGTGGAGCACTTCCATCATTACCTGTACGGCCGAAAGTTCCTGCTCCGAACGGACCATGCCTCTTTAACCTGGCTTCTAAATTTCAAGAATCCAGAGGGCCAAATAGCCAGGTGGATACAGCGATTACAAGAATATGACATCGAGATACGTCATCGGAAAGGGTCATCTCATGGAAATGCAGATGCTTTGTCGAGAAGGCCCTGCATAGACAGTTGTCGCTATTGCTCCAGGGCAGAGAAAAATTACCATCTGAAACATCCCGTTGTCCGCCAAGTTACATCCTCGGCACCATCTCAAGATCCCTGGAGTGACGAAAATGTTCGGGCGGACCAATTAGCAGACAGCGACATCAAACCTATTGTGGAATTTATGGAAAAATCCAGCGCTAAGCCCAGTTGGCAAGAAATATCATCTTACAGTCCGGCAACAAAACAGTACTGGGCTTTATGGGATTCGCTTCGCCTGAGGAATGGAGTCCTGTATCGTAAATGGGAGTCGGACGACGGCAAGATGCTCCGATGGCAGTTAGTACTCCCTCGTTCGAGGATTCCGAAGGTTCTAGAAGAACTTCATAATGGCTACACTGGAGGCCATTTTGGCGTGATGAAGACCCTGCAGAAAGTTCGCGAGCGCTGCTACTGGGTTAGGGCTCGAGGCGACGTTCAAAAGTGGTGTCAAGCTTGCGACGCCTGTGCCGCCCGTAAAGGCCCGAAGAAACGAAGCCGTGGAAGACTACATCGTTATAATGTAGGAGCGCCTTTTGAGAGGATTGCACTCGACATCCTGGGACCTCTTCCGCGAACTTCGGATGGCAACAAATACATCCTAGTTGTCATCGACTACTTTTCTAAATGGCCCGAAGCGTTTCCTATTCCCGATCAAGAAGCTACAACCGTAGCAGAGGTACTGGTGCAAGAATGGATTTCCAGATATGGAACCCCTCTGCAACTTCATTCCGACCAAGGAACGAACTTTACCTCTGCAGTCTTTAAAGGACTATGCCAACTTCTCGAAATGGACAAAACCCAGACTACGCCTTTACACCCACAATCCGACGGCATGGTGGAGAGGTTCAATCGTACAATTTTGAACAACCTCTCGCTCCTTGTATCTAGGAATCAAGAGGACTGGGACAAGAAACTCCCCTGTTCCTGCTGGCCTATAGGAGTGCCGTCCATGAGACTACCGGCTTCACACCTTCCCAGATGCTGTTCGGCAGAGATCTTCGTCTTCCCGCCGATCTAGTGTTCGGCCGCCCTCCAGATGCGCCTTCATCGCCAGAGGAGTACGTGGAAAACCTTCGGGCACGGTTTGAAGATGTACATCATTTTGCTCGGGAGCGGATCAACCTGAACACGGAAAAGATGAAGACTCGCTACGACACGAAGGCTACGGGACACGAGTTCAACGCAGGTGACAAAGTTTGGCTATGGAATCCTACTCGACGGAAAGGCCTGTCTCCCAAGCTGCAATCGCCGTGGGACGGTCCTTACACAGTCCTAAACCGGCTGAATGACGTCATCGTACGGATTCGTAAGTCACCAAACTCGAAGCCAAGAGTTGTACATTACGATCGGCTAGCCATCTACCGCGGTTGTAATTAGCTCAGACTATGGTCACTATGGCGTAATTCCTCTTTTCTTTCATCTCTCATTCCTTTCCTGTCTTTCTCTTCTCTTCCTCTTTCTTCAACTCTCTTTCTCTCACTACTTACGCCATGTTTAGTGTACATATTTGTAAAATATTGGTTTTTATTAATGTGTATTTGTTTATTACATTTATTGCTTATTAGTGTAATTGTTCATTATGTGTATTATTTATTTATTAGAGTGCATTTGCTTACTGTGTTTATTGATTATTTGCTTAAATTATGTTGTTAAGATTTGGTTAAAGGTTGGACACTGTATATTTGTGTGGCCTCCTAACCGGGGATTGTACTGCCCGGGACGTGCAGTCCTTGGGAAGGGGCAATGTTACGAATTTTCGGGGCAACCCGCTGCTCTGGGGCTTAAAATGGTTTAAAATTCGTATTCTACGCTTCAAATAGATAAATTTTGCTTTTTGTTGCATCAAAATCGGCCAATTAGAACCGGAGATACGGAGGTTTCGGTTCCCCATTCAAATATATGGGATTTCTAGAAAACTCGAGAAATATTAGTCCTAGAGCTTAGATCTCTTCACTTTTGAGGACTTATTTTTGGCACCAAATTTGGCGATATTTTGCCAAAAGTCGCCAAGCTTGGCGATTTTTTTGGTCATTTGGCGCGATTTTCCCAATGGGGCCTGGAAGTTGTTTTTCCTGCATTAAAAACGCATAATAACCTAACATTTCTCTTCTTTGACGTAATCAATATTCACGCTTTATGTAGAACCCTCGAGAAATTGACTTTCCTGGAAACCTCTTGTACCTCCTGCGTCGGCTATTTATAGAAGCGTGCATCGCCCCGAAGAGTCAGTTGCGAGTTGAACATTCAATGTGTGAAGAGCTCTGAGTACGCTTGTTTTGTGTGAACTGATAGTGCTATAGAAGCTGTGTTTTAGCTTGCTTTGTGAAGCTGTTTTTAAAGTGCTGTGTGTAAATTCTTCATTGCTGTGTCTTAAGGGATAGTGTACTATATCCCTTGAATATTTCCACGGAATTTTTGCCTGTAAAAGTGACTTATTTTGTGTGAGAAATACAGCATTTGTGAGAGCTTCTGATCCAAGCGGATTGTTAAAAGCACGTTACTGCTAGATTGTGCTTGTGAATTGTGTGCAGCTGATTGTTCTACGAAGTTCTAGAAGAAATAAAGTTTGTGTTCCATCCTGACAAGTGACTTTCTACTTGAACTTTTTACACCACTGGACTTTAGAACGACGAACCCCAGGAGTAGCAGAGTAATTCGTACATTGTTTACTGAAATAGTTTTGTACCAGTGGTTGGTTTATTAAAAAAATAATAATAAATAAATAAAACAGGAAGTTTCTTATGTTAAAACTGGCATGTGATGTGTTAATGTATGATTACTTATTGTTGCTTATGCTAAAAAAAAAAAAAAAAAAAAAAAAAAAAAACTATAGAATCTACTTTTTCAAAATCACTAAACTTGGCTACCAGCCTTTTTATTCTTTTGCAGTATTCTAAATTAGGTATGGAGTGGAACTTAAATATCTTGAATAAATCTGTTTTGTCTATTAAATTGACACCCTCTTTTATTTCACCTTCTTATCTCAATTCTTTCTGTTGTTTATTTGACTTCGTGAAATCAAGATTATACTGTAGTTGTTCTCGTGTCCATGGACAGATTAAATGGTTAAACTGTACTTCGTTAAAATAAATCCTTATTCTTTTACCTAAAACTATTTCCACTCTGTTCTGCGTGGAGCTGATATTAGGATTAGAAATTATTCTGAAGATTTTTTGGTACTTACGTATTATCCCGGTGGTCATTTCCGACAAAGTAGGTATTTTTTCATCAAATGTACTGGAAACTATTGCCAATCATATTCGAAACCATTAATAATTTCATGTGATCGGCATTTATCTTGGCGAGAAATTGCTTGTCTTGTTTGAGTGCCGGGATAATACGCCAGTAGCAATTTTTCCATGAATACTGTTCTTATCTGCTGTTTAGATTCAAGAACCTAAATCATTTTATGCAGCCAAATATTGTCAAATATGATGCTTTCTTTTTCTTTCAATTTTTTTTTGTAAATAATTTCTAAAGTAATTTAAATTGGCTGACTGACATCTGATTTTTTTAATATCTATCGCTTGCATGTAGTCTGGTTCCTGTGTAAATTATGTGAAAACATATTTTCAAGTAACACTGTAATTTACGATGTTGAAAAAAATTCTCTTACATACAATCATCATGGAAGAATATAACTGTAAAAATCTATATACTACTCCTTTTATTATGATTTTTTTTTAATCAAATCATTGAACTAATAAATCTGATATGGACACCACATGACTTCCTTGTCTATTAAACCAGAAATATTTTCGGGGCATTTCATCTAAACTTATTTCATTTGAAAGAGACAAAATACTGCAATTCTAAAGTTTACCGCCAAGCTGAGTTCAATTTAAAGATTTGTTTCACTTAATTGGGCAATATTTTGACTAAAGCCAATTAGGGTTACCAGGTCGCCAAACTAAATAGCCGGACAGACCAGCCAGTTTGTCCGGACATTTGGATAAAAAAGCCAGACAGCCTACAATATTGAGGATTTTGTCTCAGTATTAATAGGTACAGCAAAAAAAAAAAAAAAAAAAAAAAATGTATGTAAAATCAAGCTTTTTTGATTATTACCATGAATCTTGTTAAATTCTAATGAAATATAAATAACATCGAATGCCAAATCAGTTCAAGTACTTTATTACTAATCAGCCAAAGTCACCAGTAAAAAGCCTAACAAAAACCGGACGCCTTTCAGTTTAGCCGGACACGCAATCAAAAAGCCTAACTATGTCCGGCTTTATCCGGACGCCTGGCAACGCTAAAGCCAATAAGCTTGCGATAGCGAGATTTCAGTCACAGCTGAAACAGTTATTCATCACAGATTTTTAATGAAATGAAGGTATCTATAGACCCTTAATATATTTTAAGTCTTTTGGGTGACCCTGTAAATAAATTACTCAGTCCACAGCAATCAAAAGCACAGTTAGATGTTACAATAGTTCATCAAAATTTCAACATTCTACGGTTAAAAGTTTTAGAGTCATGCAAAATGCATAATTATTTTTGGTGTTAAATTAGCGATATTTTGGAAAAACTCAACACGGTGGATGACAAATAGAGAGATTCTGTGCATGGACTAAACAATGAACGTCTCCAGATATAATATATTGAAGACAGGGGGGGCGGTGGGGATAAGGGATCACAACACACACCCTGAAATTTTTGCAATACAAAATGTATATTCTTCACTCGCTCACCACACACATGTATACATATATGTGAGTTACAATAGTAACCCCCCCCCCATGAAAAATTTCTGGCTACGCCACTATTTGAAGATGTCTATAGACATTAATGTTTTGGAATTCTGGTAGTTGCATATTATCCTGATAGACATTAGTGCAAAATTATTTTTTCGGAAAATGTGCGGGCAAACTGTAGCCAATTGTATTCGGAACCATCATGATTTCATGCAACCTGGATTTATCAAAGCGAAAAATCGCTCGTCTTGGCAGACTGCAAGGATACATGCACGTACCAAAATTCTTTTGGGTGGTCCTGTAAATAAACTCTCCAGTAGATTGGAATAAAAAATCTAGGTGTACAACTAGATGTTACAACAATCTTATATATAAAATATCAGCAATCTACAACTAATAGTTTTTGAGATATGCAAATTAAATATATACATATATACACCAAAAGTTGCCAAGTTTGGTGACTTTTAATGCAGTTTTTGAGGGAGGTGGCTGAATGTCACCGGACCATTATCCAACCATATGGTAAGATGTTATTCTGCTTGAAATGAATGAATGTTTCTAAAACTGCCATGGGCTGTAATTTGTTGGAAATTATTCTGAGTGCTCCTGTAGAACTGTAAATGATAAAGATACCATTTTTGATGGCAAGATTCATTTTGTAATCCTTAACAAAATATATCACTTTTGATTCATTTGAAATAATATCTCTAAATTACACTTTCATGAATTTTTGCCTATAGAGCATAATGTATAGATGTAGATGTTAAAACAATCCTAAATTTAAAATTTCAACACTGTACGACTCAGTTTTTGAGATAGGCGAGTTACATAATACGTACATACGAACAGACGCCAGGAAAACACTGATCAAAATGGTCTTGCCGTCAGTCAGAATGGGTTGTACATGAATTTATATGAACACGCATACATGTGTACAATGAGATGTCAAGCAAAAACTCAGTAAATTTAGAGGTAGTCAAAATCTGGATACCGAATTCTTTTTGTGATCACATTATTTCTTTGTACGTCATACAAGGAAGTAAAAATATTAGTGTTTATAAATTGTATAGACACACACACACACGTACAGTGCCCCTAGAAAGTGATAACATGCTTTAATTCTTTATCTATTAAAGATAATTAGGCAGTGTGAATTGAATAAATGCTTAAAATAAGGTTTAAAAAAAAAAGACTGTTAAGAGAAAATTCCTCTTGTTAATTTTCACAGAGTTACACTTTTCTAAATTTCTTAGAACTACCTTACAAAAAAATTCCTAGAAAATAAAATGTACCCCATGCACAAATGAGGTGATGTACAAAATTTCAGCCTTTCATCATTTAACGTCTTAAGGAGTATTTATAAACAAAGGTGACTGGGGTCTATACTTGAATTTGAATGTAAAATATTCTTTCATAATATCTGTATGACCCTTAAAATGTGATTTTTTTCCTTCAAGAGCTACTGAAAATTGGTTTAAGTCAGTACTCATTATCTTCATACCTTTGACACTTTTCAGGATATAATTCTCAAATTTTGTGCATCACCTCATCAGAATATGGAGCACATTTTACTGATTGGGGATATTTTTGTATGCGGGTTATATACAAAAAGTGTAACTTTTTGGAAATTAATGAAAGAAATTTTTCAATGAGAAAACATTTAATTGCTCCAGGGCTTAATTTCTAGCAAAAAAAAGGTGCCGGAGCCTTAATATTCTTATGTTAATACTCAGTAGCGAACTGCAAACCCCTGCAATATGGGGTTGGTAGCACATTTAATAAAAATAACAATAATTTAAAGATTTTCCCATATAATAATTATTTCACAGAATAGTAATATAAAATTAAATAGTCGGAAATTAGCAGGCAGAAATATAAACATTATACAGAAAACACCCAAATTCTGGTGGTCTCAGGAATCTCAAATCTGGTCGAGGCAGGGCCGTAACCAGAGGGGGGGGGGCTACGGGGGCTGAGCCCTACCTAGAAGTCTCCCAGACCCCCTAAGATTTTCAAAGATTTCAGTATATTCACTGATGAATACAAAAGTTTAGTGGAATCACAAAGCAGGACAAAAACACGAAACTTACAGCTTGATTTCCTACTCGGGCAGGAATTCCGAGGGATTAAGGTAAAACCGTAAAACTGCCTCCACGATTATCCCACGTTCCTCAGACTGGAATTTGGCAGTAAATCTCAATGAAAAAATTTTTAATGGAATGAATGGTAAATATTTTTAAAGATGGCATTTTGTGAAATAAAAATTCTAGGTGAAGATATAAAAATTGGATTAAACTCCCCCCCCCCCGAACTACTAATACTTATATTTAGTCAGCCCCCCAAACTAGATTCAAAGCCCTACCTAGCACGTCATCTTGGTTACGGACCTGGGTCGAGGTGAAGCGAATATGATTTGTCTTGTCTGCTAAAATCAGTTTGTGCTTGAAAAAGGGAAAATTTATGAATTAATGTACTAGTGTTGGGCTTCGGAGCAAAGTATTCATGAGCTTTGCTGGGTTTTGCCTAATATGTAAAAATTCACCCAGAAAAAAGAAATGCAGGGTCAGAGTTCCAGCTTTTGATTTCTGTTCTAATTTGAAACAAAATTCAAAAATGTAATTGTAGAATTGTTTAGTACAGTTTTATGAGCTAACATTACGAAACAGAAATGTTTTCCATCTTATAATAAAAAGGCAGAAGCTTTATGTAACATAATGGAATTATAAATTTACATTTTGCACTCATGTTTACTGTCAATTTAAATAATTATGCAACTAAGTAAAGATTACATTAATTGGTCTACGTCATTAATTTATTTGATTTATTGGATTATTTTTTTAATTCATATTCATACGTATTAGATTAATTACATGTTCAAATATGTTATGCGATGCATATGTTACACTTTTTTTATTAATGGGATAACTGGTCTTATTTTACAGGCATTTACATATTTAAAAGAACACTATGATAAATAATAACAAACAGTACATTTTATTTTTTATAAAAGAAAAAAACAATCTGAATATATCGTAATAGGAATTTAAATAAACACTTCTTTAATATAAATATTAATGGAATTTGATGTTTTTGGGGGCATACAGCATATCCGATGAATTATAATTCAAAAGCAAAACTTTATTCTTGCATAAATCTCACAACGTAAGAAAATTTCGCATGCACAACAGTGATATTTGTAAACAAACAGTAATCCGAATAACCTGCCGAATCTTAAAGCAAGCGTTGTGTTCATTCCCGTACATAATGTTGTCTTTCCGAACGCAGTACCAGCGGAAAAAGTCGCTTGAAATATCATTAAAATATTATATGTTAAGCTTTTTAAAATATTAAACGCCACCTGGGACACAAAAGTCAAAGGTCTGATTAACAAATTCCATCCATTACAATCATCCAAAAAATTAAATTTAATACTTTTTTTGAATGTTGAAAATCGGGTTTTTCCTCTTGAAATACATTACGAGAACCCCAAGCTGTCACACAAGACGGCGACCGATTGCAGAGAGGAGCCGCCCGTCGAAATGCTCTATGCTGAATGCTTGATTTGTCCCCAAAATACTGTTTAGAAATATGGTCAAGACGACCATTTACGATAAGGTGACCAGACTTTTGTAGTCAGAATCGGGGACATGTCCCCGATTCTGACAAAACTGGGGACATTTATAATTAATGCAATAATTAACAGTAATTTAATTGAAAAACAATGCAATAATTAAAAAATTGTCCCCCGTTCCATTTTTACATTCTGTGCACAATTTGAAAAACGTCCTGAAAATGGGGACGTTTGGTCACCTTAATTTGTGAACACCTTAGATAGAAACTCGTTTGGTGTTTACGAATGCAGAATCTCCTCAAGTCCACGGTTCTCCTGCTCTGTTTTGTTCAATTTATCTTCCCCAAAACAAATGGATATGGGTGGGGAATCTAGCGCATGCGCAATTTGCGTGGTATATATTTCCATTTATCATTAATTCCCTATCGCTATTAATTTTTAATTTTATCAGATCATAGCTTACTGTATTGATTTTATAAAAAGGTGAAGAATTTTGGAATCTTATTCACTATTTCCTCTTCATTCTTAAGAATGTTTGTATGTAATTGATACATGTTTTTAAAAAAATGCTTGTCTACCGCAAATATTAGTCAGTTTAGTATATTTTTTTCTGTTTTTCAAATGCTCTAAGTTATTATTATTATTTTTTCTTTTTTTTTAAAAACTAAATAAAAACACGTGGTACTTTGTGGTTCTGTCAAAAAAGTTTCGCCCAATGGTGTCATTGACATTGTAACCTCGGACTATCCGCGTTTCCTCATTTGTTGTTTCTGGAACAAGGAATTTTGGTTAAGTAACTACAACTACTGCAATTGAGGTTTCGAGCAGATGTGTGTTATTTGACCCTGATTTTGCGTCTTGACCCGTTTTCTTTCAATTTTTTTGTGGAAAAAGCGTTTTATTCACCCCTGAAAACTACAGTGTCTTTACAAAATCGCATGAGCGACAGCCACAATGGCGTTGACTCGCGTACCATCACCTCCTCCTACACCACAGTCCGAATCAACTCAATCTGTAGCTGAAAGCTGGTGTTATACTCAAGTTAAGGTAATTAAATTTTCATTTATGTGGACAATAAACAACTTTAGCTACAGTCGAGAAGAAATGGGAGAAGTTTTGAAAAGTTCTACCTTTTCAGCTGGTAGCAATGATAAATTGAAGTGGTGCCTTAGGGTCAATCCCAAAGGCTTAGATGAAGAGAGCAAAGATTATTTGTCGTTGTATTTATTATTAGTTTCGTGTAACAAAACTGAAGTTCGTGCAAAATTTAAATTCTCCATTTTGAATGCCCGTAAAGAAGAAACTAAAGCTATGGAAAGTCAAAGAGCCTACAGATTTGTTCAAGGTAAAGATTGGGGCTTTAAAAAATTTATTCGTAGAGATTTCCTATTAGATGAAGCAAATGGATTGCTTCCAGACGATAAATTAACTTTGTATTGTGAAGTGAGTGTTGTTGCAGATTCCATCAACATATCTGGTCAAAATAGTGCTATTCAATTTAAAGTTCCTGAATGTCACCTCTCCGATGATTTTGGTCAGCTTTTTGAGAGCCAGAAATTTAGCGACGTTATTCTTAGTGTTAATGGGCGCGAATTTAAGGCCCACAAAGCCATCCTGGCAGCACGATCACCTGTGTTTTCAGCAATGTTTGAACATGAGATGGAAGAAAAGAAACAAAACCGGGTTGAAATAACAGACATGGACCACGAAGTGTTGCGAGAAATGCTTCATTACATCTATACAGGTAAAGTTTCAAACATTGAAAATATGCCAGAAGATCTTTTGGCTGCTGCTGATAAGTATGCACTAGATCGGCTTAAAGTAATGTGCGAAGAGCATATCTGTTCAAATTTATCTGTTGGCACAGCTGCTGAAGTTCTCATCCTAGCCGACATGCATAGCGCAGACCAGCTAAAAGCTCATGTCATTGATTTCATCAATATGCATGCAACTGATGTCATGGAGACTCCAGGCTGGCGAACAATGATTCAAACAAATCCACATCTTGTTGCTGAAGCATTTCGAGCTTTGGCTACTCAACAGATCCCACCAATTGGACCACCACGTAAGAGAATGAAACTATAAAACTACATGTAATTCATAATTCTCTATTATTATTTTTAATAAGATATTGGGAGTATTATATGGCACTCTTCGCTCATGTCAAAAGCTGTCATCCAGTTATGCCATTGGTTTCACAAAAAGATGAAAGCTAAATCAAAATTATGTGTTCTGGGAAGAAAATGAACTGAAAAACCTTGTTTCCCTATTTTTGCAATATTACCAAAAACTTAAATGTATCAAGGCTGCTGCTAGTCTAAAATTGTCAGGGAATTGAGTTGCCTCCTCCATTTAGGCTAAAGTAAGAAGTAAAATGCTTTTGTGTGGTGTATTGAAATTAATAAAATAAAAAGTTAGCACATTGAGTGCGCCATTGATATTCCTGTCCTTTCCATTCAGCTGGCAGCAAGTAAAAACCTGGAACAGCTTTAATATTAGTCCATTTGGTAATTGTTTGGGTTGGTGACAAAATCTTGTTGCTAATCCAAGTTTGCCTTGCCAATGCCAATTGTAAGCTATATGGCAGATGGCAGATCGGATGAGAGATAATTGACGATCCTTGCAAGTTAACTTTGCTATGATTTATTTTAATGGCTGTTAAATATTTTTATGAAAAATTTCTTTTTAAAACAGGTTACAAGCTTACATGGACATATGAAGCTTAGGTTTAGTAAAATTTAATTACTTTTTACGTAAGTCCGGGCCCCTCATACCCCCCTTTCTCTTTTTAGCAGAATAAATTTTAATAATGAAAACAAACAGTATACTCAAAACAATACCTCACAAAAATAACATAAAAAGACATTAAAAAAATATGTTTAAGCATTCTGACAAAAGTATACGTTAGCAAAAGTAAAGAACTAGTTTAAATCATAACAAATAAAAGCAATGCTTGTCTCATACCCTGATTAAAGTCGCTAAATGATTTTATTATTGCAAAATTGAAATAAAATCAAAATATCTAAAATTATTTCATGGTATAAAATATTAATAACATAATTGTTTGTTGCTTCTAACCTTAAACAAAGGAAAACATAACCTAAAAAGTAGTATCAAAAGAATGTTAATTCCTACAAAACTGTAAATAAACAGTCAGCATGAACTTAAACATCCATTTTAAATTTAAAAATAATTAAATACAATTTAATTTAAAAAAGGCCATTAAAATAAAATTATAAAGCATGTTGTCATCTTCAGCGAGTAGCCAATTTTGCAAATAGAAAACTGTCTTTAGGATTACCATGTCTTAACTTCTGTTCGTCAAATGTCAGGATTACCATAAAGGCTTCCTTTATCGCACCACGAACAAGTGTCCAAATCGAAAGCGTGCCAGAAAGGACTAATACTACAGCTGTACCGTCCTGGGGGACCGATACTATCAGATGAAAAGTTGACTGTCTCCACGGATTAACACTGGCCTTATGGAAAGCAGTGCCATGCTCAATGTGTTAAGACATAAATTTTAGCATCATGTCAAATTTTGTAAAAAAATCACTATAAAGAATTTTTATTGTTATTGGAAAGATGTACAATTTGTCCGAAATCAGACCTAAAGCTGTCTTTAACTCATTTTCCATTTAAATGAGAAAAAAGAAATCTTTTATTTGATTATTTAGAAGATTTTTGTCATACTAAAAAAAATGAACAAAATAGATGTATTGTTGCTACCCGAGTAGTTTTTACTGGAATCCAGAAAAAAAAATCACCCCCTCCCTTCTACAAATTGATAAGTGGTGTAATAATTACAGTGATAGGCAATTATAAAGGCAACAGATTTTCTATTTTACCTTTGTTCAATAATTTTAAGCCTATGAATTAGCAGTGTAGCCTAGAATTTTATTTCATAAACTGAATGGCAACCTTGATGTTTGAGGTGTGTTCTGACTGCCACTTCTGAGTAATTCTCTATTAAATCTAGTAAAACAGGAGCTACTTCAGGAGATTGACACTGTGGACAATATTGGGTAGTTAATGCAAAAGAAAAAGTTGTGGCAGAGCAATAACGAATGAAAACATGTAAAGGTGTGATCAATCTCCTCAAGCTTCCCAAAAGTCATTGGGGAGTTAAAGTAGTAACTATAGTTACTCAGCTTGGAAGTGTGACACCTTGTTTAATCTCCTTCAGTGGCTCAAATTGGCATTGTGGACAAGTTAAGTTTTTCCAGAGTTACTCAAAAGTGGCAATCTGAACACACCTTTGCTAAATTCCTAGTTCTTTAAAAGGTTGAGCAGTTATTTTATATATACTATAAATGCGAGTTCATTCTCTTTTTTTTTTTTTTAAACTCTGTAGTATCTGCTATTCATTCTGAAATTTATTTTCAAGAACTTTTTCTCTGTATTTTATATTGACAAAGATATTTTTAATTGTGTATCTTTCTTTTATGAGTTACTATCATATTTATGGTGATTGTAAGTTTGGTATTAGAGAAGCAAGTAAATTCTGGTTTGATGCTGTAGATTAAGCAAGAAATTGCTGATGTGGCTATTGGTAAATTACTAGGGCATCATCTTTCCCATTTAACATTTTGGTTTGAGTGAGTGTGTACTGCAAAACATACATCCTGTTTTGGAATCTAGGCTAGTATTAAAATATAACTTTAAAAAAAAAATACTTTGTGTTGCAGGATCAGATTATGACATAAATAAATCAAACTGTAAGTATGGTAGTAAAAAAACGTGCTGTGAGATAGTAGAGAAAAAAGCAACTGTAATATTATAAAATTCAGATGTAGCAAAGCATTTGCATGAAAAAGTACAGTAGCCACTGCTTAGTTGGATCACATTCGGGCCATTGATTCTTGATTCAATAAAGCAGTTGATTCGAAAAAACGATGGCTTTGGTTAAGGCAACGGTTCTCAACATTTTAACGTTGCGTCCCCCCCCGTACACACACACAACAAAGGCTACCTTACGGTGGCACCCTCCCTCCTCACATTTTTCACAGCGTACATTCAGTTTTTTAATCTTTAACAATGAATATTTAGTCGAATTTTTTACAAAATAATATTATCAGTAAAGTTTCAATGAACATTTTAAGCGAAAAAGGATATATTTTTGAGTAAAAATGAGAATAAATAAGCTGACTTTTTTAAAAACATGAATCACTACTTGCTCTTTGGTTTTTCTCGTGCCCCACAGGTTGAGAAACACTGGGTTAATGCTTTGAAGAGAGTGATTCCATTCCATTTTCAGTAATCTGATACAATATTGAAGCATTTTAAATCTTCCAATATATCTTGAAGATATCACAGCAGTGAAAACTGCTATTAAAACATAGGGGTGGCTGATGGGGCTGCAGCTACTCTGAAATGAGTAAATGTAAAAAAATTACGTATTTATAGATAAGACTTCAAACTTGATTTATGATTTTTTAAAGAAATTTTCTTTTTCTTTAATTCATTATTTTTATACGTGAACACTCTTGGCCAAAATAAAGGGGGATCATTGCACTCTCCACTCTCCCCAAAAAGATATGTTATATAAAATTCTTGGCTATGCTACTGTTTGGAATCGAATACAAATCTTGATAAAAAATATGTAACACAATATTAACAGATGCTTAACATAGTGTATTTTTTCCACCATTTTCTTGTTGTTAATCACTGTTAACCAGTATTTGTAAACAAGAAAGTTGTCTATTCATGTAACTAAATTTGTATAAACAAGGTTATTTTAGTTATATTTTCTCATTTTTTAATGCTTTTTTAAAAAGAACATCCTGAAGATATAGTTATAAATGAATTTTTTGATTACGTAAATACTATAACCTATGGCATGACTGAATTAGTTTTGCTGCCTTATGCATAGTGGCATACTGGATTTCTTTTCTTTTCTTTTTTTTTTTTTTTAATACATTTTTTTTTTTAAACTAAAGATCAATCTGAAAGATGTTTTTAAATGTCTTTGATTTTTAAATTTTTAACATCTAACAAAGCCAAAGTCCTTATTTTATAGTACTCCTTGTTTTTAAATTTTTTTCATGTTCTGAGCTGAATAATTTAAAATTGGCATGGAAAGGGCCCCAAACCTAGCCATGTGATGGTCTTTAAAATTTTGCTACATTTCTGAAATAGTTGTTCATGTAGTTTTTGAATGCTAGTACCAGACGAAAAATATGTCAAAATTATTAAAATGAAAAATGTCACAAGATAATCCATTGAAAAGGTTTGCACTGTGGTCATGATAAGGAAAATAATTCTATTTCAATGTAAATAATCATAAATATGTTAAGTTTTGTATTGTGCTGTTCTTACTGTACTTGTATAAAAATTGCTTGAAATCAAAATTTCTCTTTTTGTTACTGCAACTTGTGGATTGATGTATTTTTTTTTTTTTTTTTTTTCATTATTTTTAACTGTTTTGTTATTTAATATTTCTATTTGTGTTTTTCTTCGAACTTATTTCAGTGTAATCAGTTTTTCTCTGTGACTTATTTCTCCCAGTTTTTTTGTTTATATTATTGATATATTGATATAATGTTGAGCATCTATCTGAATATTGTACAAAGACATTCCTAGATAACACTGAGCATATTGTATTTATATGTTCTTGATGTCTATAGAGTACAGTTTCCCTACTGAAATTCTGCATTTGTTCTTTCATACTGCACTTTTATATAATATATATTTTGCTAAAACACACACACACATATATAATTTTTTTTTTTTTTTTTTTTTTTTTTGCTAAAACAAAAATGTTTACCAATTACTTTCAGTAATGCACCAATGCTAAAGGTAGTAGTTGCACAGACATGTTATTTTTCTTATACTACCTCTATTTTTTACCCTATTAAAAAAGCACCAGATCACCAAGACACTAGTTCAAGGTTCTCCCTAGGCCTTTCTGGCAAGGCCCATAGCCCAACAAGTTATACTGACCACCCAGCAGAAAAATTTGAATATTTTGAATGCTTCAATTTGATAGAATTACACATTGCAGCTTCATTATGCTGACTGGCTGACAAAACTTTCTGGGGGCATTGCTGTACGTGTTAACCTTTTATTGGCCAGTGTTTCAAATTAAAATTAATTTGGAAACATTAACAGGATTGTTCAGGTAAATGATTTTATATTGATGTCATATTTTAATCTTAATTGACCTGACTTTAAACTAATTTACCTAAAAGAATAGTCAGGCATAGAGAATGAAAATACTTTTTAAATTACTGGTACTTGTTTTACATATTAACTGATAAAAATTTTGTGAATGAACTTTCTAGCTGTATCTGTAAAGTACAGCTAGACTGACAAACTTGATAAACCAACTTGACTGACAAAATAAACAATTTTTGCATGTTGAATGGCAGGTTAATATGAAGGTACCTTTATATAATACATTTTTCCTATTTTATAATGACTGTTAGACTAAGGTAGTAAGCCCAAACCAATTAAGTTTTTCCTTCATCAGTCTGTTTTTCTCACACTTCTTTTGTTTGGCTCTCAGAAAACCATACTAACAGAACTGGGAAAAGATTAATACCTTGAACTAGGATCTTTACAAAAAATTGAGGGAAACTTAAGTGAGAACTGAAGTACGATGGAAGCACCGAAAAGGATGGAGGGATGTCTACTTGATTGTATTATAAATATATCCCATGCCAGCGAAGAAACCAATTTTAACCATTACCATTTTGTCACTTGACCCTTAGAAGCCAAACAATTAAAAAAGTACATAGATCAGAACTTGGCCTATAATATGGTAATTGCACTAAATGTCATTCCTAAATGTACATTTGATGATGAGAATGTCTGATTGGCATGCATTGTCTTGAAAACCTGAAAAATTTAAACATGGACACCAAATATCTAATCTAGAATTGTGAGAGTCGCAAGTTTAAGAATCCATTGCAATTTTAGAAGTGTGTAAAAACAGCCATAGAAAGAAACTCCTTTTGTAAACTGGTTTGATCGATTGGACTTGATTTACTTTCTATGTTGTTTCCCACCTTTAGCTTTACATAAGAACTTAAAAATGCACGGTCTTGTCTAAAGATACGTTTGAGATTAGAATGTTTTTCTTTTTGATGAACAGTATGCAGTGTAATATGACATTTTAAAAGCTATCTGTAAATTTAAGGTAAAAAAATTATTGAATTACGATTTTTCATTTTTAATTGTACTATAATGTATGTGTATATATCTGATCATGGACAAATAGAAAGGATGATAATAATCTCAGTGGGCTGAAATCCAAATCGCTCCAAAAGATGATAGATACCTCACGAAGGTTGACTCGGAGAATTTTGAAGCTAGGCTCAACTCAACTCAGCAGCTCGGGGGATATCTTTGTTTCGAGTGGGTAGTTTATGCTAATATGTGGCCGTCCAACATCTTTGACTGACTCGACTCAACTGATTATTTGTAGAAATAGTCAGGCACTGCAAAACTGCTGCACATAATTTGAGTTTGTCCTAGTGTCTTAGTCGATGATCTGTGTACACCTATTATTCTCCATTGTCCTAAAATGGAATAAGAAAATGTTTCTAAAAAATGTAACCTGCTAAATCTATTTATTATGGGTAATAAAAAGTTTCAGTTTCATTCAAATAGAAAGTATTAGTCATCTTTCTTATCCCACCTCATTTTGTGTTATGAGTGTATTCGATTTGTTAAAACTTGTAACTTTTTATTTCTGTAATAAGAACTAGCGTTTCTTTTTTGAAAAGATTAAAAACTGAGGAAAACCTTGTATATTAGCTGTCCAACATTGTAAGTGTGTAATTTACAGCGAAATACTGATTACAGTACTATGTTGTGTTGTCTGTTTGATCTTAAATATTTTAAAATATAATTTCAAATAAAAATGCCTTTTCACACATTATTACTATAGTGCTTTCTTATTTAATTCATACACTTGTGTTTTCATTCGTATTATTGTTCTTATGGAAGTGCAATGTTAAATTAAGATTTTTAAAATGAGTTCGTATAATTTGTCTTACTAAAGTCTCCTAGTTCTGCTACATTTTAGCAAAGCTTTTAAAAAGTGGTAAATAGCATTTATTAACTGTTGCAATCGTTTTAAAGGGTTTCTAAAGGTCAAGAGAGCTTAGAAAGGTCAAGAGAGATTAGGAAATTTCATTTTTACAAAAAACTTGGATGACTTCAGTTTTTTTCAAAACGCTTTTAGTTTCTCACTAAAATAAATCTTTTTTTTTTCTTTTCTCTCTTTCTCCTCCTCCTCTTATTTCAAAGCTTTTTAAGATTCAACTAAAAGAATTTGTAAAGCTACTTATTGGGTGATGGCACCAGCCGAGCTCTTTTCTGGAGAATTTGCATAAATCAGGAATCGGTAAACACAAACTTTGTGAAAGTTAGTGGTATGTGCTATCAAATATTTCCTTACTTTGTTTAGAAACTGGTGATGAATTTGAAGGTAATAGTGGCGATATGCTTCAGATAATCATATTTTTTTTTTTTTTTTTTTTAAGATTCCTACTAAAATTTGCAATATTATTTCATTGTGCTCATGTGTAGGTATCAGTCTGAAATTGCAAATTGAGAATTTTGTTTTCAGTAATTTTGATTGGGAATACTTTGTAAATTGATTCATTCTTGTGTTACATGTAAATCAGGGTTCCCACTCACCATAAAAAAGTCATATTAAAAAGATAATAATCCGCCCATAAAAGGCCTTTTTATCCTAAAAGCCTTAAAAAGTTGTAATGCCTTAAATTATCATTTCATCTTCCGGGGTGTCAACTAGTGACTTTTGCTGCCCCGGAAGCAAAAAGTGGGTAAAAGTGCGATGTACATCGCAGAATAATCAGTCTTGCAGAACATTTCATCTTTTAAAAGAAAGATATAATATGTTCTGCCGAGTAATTAAATCGACCTTCCCGTTATGCTATGCCTTCTCTCTTAAGTTTTTGCATAATTTTTATATCTATTTTGCATCCCCGGTCTTCCAGATTTGGACAAAATGCCCACAGAACATTTGCAACTGTTCAATGTCATGTTGCAGAACACTGGATATAATTCTACTCCTGGGTTTGCTGCTAATTTAAAGATAAGGTGACTTTTTTGAATAAAAAACGTTATTTTCATACTATTTTCAAGTTTTTGGATTCTTGTATCTTCAAGTGACTAATTTGAAAATCGGACAAAAGCATGCAAAAATGCTACCGTTTTGGCAACTAAAATTAAGAGAATGGCTGCTAAACTGGCGACTTTTATGTCGGTGAAATGATACTATTTTTGCCTCCTGACAGCGGTGGATTACCTGATCTTCACTTTCCCTGCAATTTTGGCGAATTTTTTTTTTTTCTTTTCATACAAGGGGGGGGTGGTGGTCTAGGAAGCTAGCCATGTTGTCTGCATGTTGCTTTCTGTGGGGAGGAAGAAAAGGAGCAGGGGAGGTAATTTTTCTCTCTCCTGCGCCTGCTCATTCCATGATTGTGTACCTTTTGCCATAGTTGAGGATAGTGGCGACTTGGCTTGTGGCCTGTTTCAATGTTTGCCCCCCCCCAAAAAAAATAGTGTGAATTAAAATCTGGATAATATATATACATATAAAGCAACCTATCCCCATGAACATAGTGTAGGTATTTTAAAATTGTCAAATAACTAATGTTTATCAAAATTACTATAAAACTTTTGCTATTTCTTACCTTATTACGTAAGTATATATTAATATTGAAAATTTTGCTCTATTACGAATCCAAAAAGCCACTTTTAAATTTTTGTTTAGTATTTATGCCCTTTATAGCTGCTTGTTAATAATTTTTAAATGATTTATTTTAAAATCAATATTAACATATAAAATACATTTACATATAGTGTTGCACAAATCAAGAGTATAAAATAGAAAAATATCAGACTGCTCTGCAAAAATATGATCATGCAAATAAAGGCAAAATTTTCCCGTGTTCATGTAGATCACCATGAAAGGGCCTGAAGACAGCATCAAATAAACTGTGCTTGGAAGCGAAGTTAATGCTGTGTCAATATGGCTTTTGTACTCCGTGCCAAATATGTCAGCCCAGTAAACGGAGAAAAGACACCAAGTTCAGGGCAAAAAAGCCCATGGTTTAGATAAGGGAAACTCGTAGCTTTTTTAAAGTGCTTTCTTTAATGCATACTATTAAAATAGTGTAAAATATGTGCACTTTTTCAGTAAAGGTAAATTATTTAAAGAACTGTGTTACATAATAGGAGGAAACTTTGATTTAGATGGTGGTTAGTCAGTAGGGGCCAAGCCCCTGTGGCCCCTAATGACGAGCCGCCAGTGGTTGGGGTGGCAGGGAAAATATTGGAGTCAAGAACCCTGTGGCAGAAACAGGGCAACACAGTGACATTGTAGCAGAAACGGAACGAGCCTCTGCAGACATATTGTCTTCAATAGAGTTGAAAAATGTGCTGAAGACCTTTTTCATGTAATTGTAATTTTAACAATGTTAAAATTCCCCCCCCCCCCTTCATCTTTGTATGATGTGCATGCATAAATATATGTATAATGTGCTGCAGAAAATTTTTTGTGTTTTTGCAGCTTTTCGCAGAAATCCTGACAAAACTCTGCCACTGGGGTCATGAAAAGGGGGAGGGAAAAGAAGTGATATGACATTTACAGGTAACATAATTGTAACTGATTAAAACACAATGATTATTTTGAACTCGAATACACTAACCCCTTAAAGGTCATATTATTTTCAAGAAAACTTATAAAAGTACCCATTTTTTAATCAAGAAAATTGTATAAAAATAAGTGCATGTGCAATATGTGTATTCATTTTAAGGTTGTAGACATTTTAATATAAAAAATTTCTGAGTCTAACAATTAAGATGTTCTTATCCTTCTGACGCAAAATTTAACTCTCCAACCCGGAAATATTGCAAGAGTGAGAAGAAAGGGGTTAATACTTTAAAAGACATGAAATGCAGTATTATTAAGGAGATGTATAAGATAATTGCATTGGAACATATTTTTGATTATTGGCCTTGAAAAGTTTTAATATAGCCTGAAGATGGCCTTATTTTTTATATCAAGAAATGGGTGGGAACCCTGTAAATGTATTACTTTTGTCTAAATTGTAGTGCTTTAAAGTTTATTAGATGTGTAAGATCTTATACTTTAGTGTTAGGTAAGTGGTAAGTTTTTTTACTCTGTTCTTAAGTAAACTAAAATTGATTTTAAACGTAGCTTTTAAATTTTACTTAAGCATACAATGTTATGAAGTTGCATTGGCCATTGCAGGATAGTGACCCCATAGAAAACAATCTGATATTCTGAAGACTGCAATTAAATTCTCATTGTTTTTCAGCTGCCTGTTGAAAGATTTATGAGCTCTAATCTTCATACTAATTAATCTATCCCAATATAGTACATGAGTAGTTTTGCTAAAAAAGTAGACTCCAGGTTTATTGCTTATTATAGTGCTTAGTAAAACTTGTTAAGAAGCATCCTAAAAATTCTAAGGTGCCTGACAGTGACAGAATGAGTTTAATTGTATTTATGTACTAAAATCACATTTTTGAACTACAGATCTTATTCAAAAATTGAAATGTGTATAATTTTTCCAGTTACTTGCATACTGAGTTATTTCTAATAATTAAATTAATAATTCATGCTCAAGAAACGTACACAGTTAGCTGTCAAAATATCCTTCGTTTGTAAGTAATGCAAGTAGGAAAATTTACAAGAAGCATTGAACTTATTCAGTTTAAAGAACCCTTGGCACATGCTCTGAATTCCTACAGCAAACCAGTTCCTGTATTCAGAGACTTCGCAATGTCTCTTCACAAGCTGTGTTAAACACTTAACAAAACAATAAACATTAATTTTTCCATTCCTAAGGAGTGTGTGTGTGTGTGTGGGGGGGGGGGGGAGATTTAAAGACTAATTTAGCAACATTCTAAACTGATAGTGTCTCAGGTTATTTTCTTGTTTTATGTTCTGTTTTGTTATTTCTAAGTTTCACATGTAAATCATTTGTTTACATTAATGCAGCATGCAGATTTTGAATGAACATTGTGACATTTTTTATGCGATTCTGTTTTTAAACTTTCAAGAGCTGTACAACTAGTGTATTCTAGCATACAGCTGCCTTTAAACACCGGCCCCTTAAAAAATACAACCAGATACAACCTCTACTGACTGTTCCTTCTGTGACACCCAACAAATTGATGTATGGGACAGGGAGGGGGGTAATGATTCAGAATCAGTACAAAGAAGAATGCTATCAGTTCCCCCTCACTTCAAACGACCTTGCCCTAAAAAATTCGGGCAGGGAGGAATTTGAAATGTTCTTTATAATGGTGGTTATTGTATAAAAAAAACCCTCGTGGATGGTTCTAAAACATCACATCACCTTGCTGCTTCCTCTAAAATGAATGACTCTTTTTCGAGCAGGGCGGGGGAAGAAGCATTTTTACTAGGGATGGACGTGAGACGGAAAATTGGCGTCTCGCAAAACAGCCTAAAAGCTTTGTCTCGTCTCGCAAAAAAGCTGTAAATCTCTGTCTCGTCTCGCATCCATCCTTAATTTTTACAAGCGAATTCTTTAGTAATAAAAACGAAAACGTAGTTTTAATGCAGAAGGTAATAAATAAGGATGGGGAATCAACGTATGATAGCACCAATACAAAATGATTAATAGCAGACCGTTTTCGGCATGTATTTACATGCCGTCATCGGCGCTAGAAATGAATGAATTCTTTGTAATTTGAATTCTTGTTGTTACAGTTTGTACTTGCAAGTTAAAAGTACAAACTGCTAATTTTGTATTTTGATGTTCATGCAAATGTTTTGGCATTCGTTTATCGGTCGATTCACCCCCACCCAAAAGGCAGAAGTTTTTTCCAAGTGACTGAAATCATAAAAATATTGAATGAGGTGAAAATTACGAAAAATCACTTAAAACGAGAAAACAGATGGATTTTCAGATTTTTAAGTAGCTCAGTCAACGATGTCATGGATGTTCGCCTTTTAAAGGCGAATCGAATCGGACTGCAATAGTGATTTGAAATTTGGATCAAATGAATATAATATGGCTGAAAAAAAATGCTGTAAATCTCGTCTTGATACTTTCATAACTCACATTATCCCACAACTGTTTTGCAGCAAAACTCATTTTCCGACCAATCAGGGAGGCTTGCAAAAGATCATATGCCATTGTTTTTCGTTTTTTTTTTTTTTTTTTTTTTTTCTTACGTATGTTGATGTTTTTAAAGAATAACTAAGAAATCTTTTTAGTAAACGGTTTTTGCTTGCTCATTTCTTTTTTTTTTTCTGTTTATTACCTCCAATATAACAATGAAAACTTACGTTCACATGAATTTTGGTTCTTTTTGTTTTAAATTCATACATTTTCTGGTTTAAAAGTAACACTACCCA
The DNA here is from genome assembly GCA_038373885.1 of Cheiracanthium punctorium. Taxonomy (NCBI): domain Eukaryota; kingdom Metazoa; phylum Arthropoda; class Arachnida; order Araneae; family Cheiracanthiidae; genus Cheiracanthium; species Cheiracanthium punctorium. The sequence continues at coordinate 207,133 of JAWZYV010013482.1, forward strand.
TAAAAGTATGCTGCAAAACTCACATTTTCCATATTTTAATTTAAGTTCTAGCTTTACCAGAATTATTACAGGTTTAGGACTTGTGGAAGTAGTTGTTATGTCAACAACTAACGCACACACACATACACAAAAAGTGCCAATATGTCATGTTTCTCTCTATTCTAAAAAAAAGTAAAGGCCGCTGGCGCTGTCAATAGCTTGTGTACCTATCTCCTCCTAAACCGTGGGAATTTGAGTTTCGACTAAGGTGCCCACAGATTCGAAAAATTCCGAGGAACCTGCTAAGCTGACTTAAATTTCGAAAATCGAATTATTTTAGAAGATATGAATATTAATAAAAAACTGAAAAAATAAACAGAATGGTTGCCAGATTTGGCATAAAATCATTCATTCCTTTGCAACAAAGCGTTTCCAAGTATCTAGAATCGCGTGAAATTTACAAAGTTAACACAAAAAGCCTAATAACTTCTTCACCGTTTGCACGATCCGCTTGAAAATTTTCATGATCATGTATAAAAATATAGAAAACAATCTGCGCTTCTTTAAAAATCTGAAAATCCACCCGTTCCCTCCTTTTTAAGCGATTTTTCGCTATTATCAGCACCATTTTATTTCCGAGAGTCAAAAAAGTAAATCATTTGCGTGACAAAATTACCCTTTTCAAGTGAATATGACGTCATACAATTGGGATTCAAATTCGTTTAAAAGAGCTTTTCCAGATTACACAGTTTATTATCATTTTTTTTTTTCACAAATAAATCGTTTGCATGGACATGAGAATAGCTGTGTACACAAAACGAAATCTTTCGATTGCGAAAAGATTCCGCGAGTTTCCAGAACAGAATGAAATTTAATTTGGGTATCTCTCTATTCTAAAAAAAAGTAAAGGCCGCTGGCGCTGCCAAAGCTTGTTGGCCTATCTCCTCCTAAACCGTGGGGATTTAAGTTTCGACTAAGGTGCCCACAGATTCGAAAAAATCCGAGGAACCTGATGAGCTGACTTAAATTTCGAAAATCGAATTATTTTAGAAGATATTAATAAAAAACTGAAAAAATAAACAGAATGGTTGCCAGATTTGGCATAAAATCATTCATTCCTTTGCAACAAAGCGTTTCCAAGTATGTAGTATCACGTGAAATTGTCAAACATGAAGTAGAAATACACCCATTTTACGCCAAAATAAAAACTACATGAAATAAGTAACTCAAAATGTGTTACACAAAGTTGACAATTTTCAAATAGTAAGTTCGCTTAGACAACAGGAGTTTAGAATTAGCGATTATCCGTTTTTCCAAAACAGAATAACTAATATCTTGAAAATGAAAAATAATTAAAATGCAGATTATTTTAAAGCCGGTTCGGTCCAGCTGGATTATTTGCTACCAGTAGAAATATTTGGCGGCGTTAACTATGCCATTATAGCAGTTACAGTACAATTTGGATATTTGCTAGCGCGACGAGATGGTATAATTCGTGGTGCTAAGTACGCCAATATGCAAACGATTATGTAAATGAAAATACGGATAACGGTTTTCCGGTAACCTTAAATGAAGAGTAATTATAGGTTGTGAGCATGTGTAAATCGCCAAATAATGAAAAGTCGCCATTGGTGGCAAGCTATCCTATCTGTTCCGTAGCTTTTATTAACTTTACATGTACGCAAGTCGCCAAATAATGAAAAATCGCCATGGGTGGCAAATTCGCAAGGTGTCCAATAGGTTTTACATTATTAAAAATACAGCTGAAACAGATGTTCTGATTTTATTATGCTTTAGCTCCTAATTAATATAACTTTTGAATGGCAACATTAAATACCATTGTGTTTCTGAGGAGTGCAAATAATTTTTTCCAGCGATTATAAGCGGAGTCCGCATTCCAGGTGGAGTATAGCTCAAGGACCCGTACAACACGGATTCCCATAGCAAAATATCTTCCGTGTTATGAGGGGGAGGGGGTCTACTGTAGTGTGAAGTTTAAATTTTTATGTACCAATGAACCTGCAAGAACCAAGCAATGTGTAGCTCAGTAACATTCTATCGGATCCAATCTTCGGGTTTTGTCTGTTGAAATTATGTCTTTTTTACGAATAAGCCTTATTAGGGGCCGAATGTCTCATACGAAAAGCGAGCGTAGCGAGTCTGGGGGCCTTGGCCCCTAGCAGTGCCGGACTAAGACAGCGCGGGGCCCGTAGCAAATGTTACCAAGGGGCCCCCTGGTCAGTGACGCACCTATATATATATATATATATATATATATATATATATATATATATATATATATTTAGGGGGAGGAGTTCACCCTCACATTAAAGTAATAGAGCTAAATTAAATGAGAAAATAAATAGTGCTAATTATATTACAATTTATGTTTAGTGCTAATTAATGGTATTACTAATGCTAATTAGATGTAAACAAAACTAAAAGGTCCCACGTGTTATATTTGCGAGAGGTTTATCCCAGCCCTTCCTCCACCTTGGGTGAGCTAATCTGTAGGTTTTGTGCGATAATAAAATAAAACACAACTTTTATGAATTTTCTTGATTCAAAATGAAAAAATTTGAGTTAAAATAGTGTGCGGAAAAAATGCCGCAAGACATAGACAGTGAGTAAATAGATAGTGAGACTGGCGATGTTTAAAGTTATTTATTCGTACAACTCAGGTTTTTTTTTAATGAATGTTAATGTTCATGGATATATATTTGGAATTTCTAACACTTCCCACCTTTCCCATATGCAAACATATAACTAGACAAGTTTACACACATAAAATAATACTTGTTTCTGTAAAATTTTTAGAACCTTCGAAATCAATATGTATTTTAAACTGTGCCTTTAAACACTATTTTTTCCCCTATAAAAATACATGCTTGTAAAATTATTTCATTATATATCTGGACGGTCTTTACTAATTATAGGTTACATATTTTTAACTTCTCTTAATTTATTTAATGGGTTAATTCATAAGAAATCGAACTGAGGATAGATAGATCTAGCACAATAATACCTCCACCATTCAAAATATACTGCATACACGGAAGGCATTTAAACTGTACATGCTTGTACAGGGGGACTGTTACTTCCACATACCGCTTGGGACACTTCTAAAGGTCATTTCGTTAGTGTTCTACAAGCATATGTACATTACTTTTCAACTTATCCTCGTTAAAATGATATAAAATATTTTGCTCAAAAAAATCTTTATAAGAGGAATAGAATAATCTATATAATAAATAATAAAAAATTCGGATAAAACATTCATTATCGTATTACGTTCAAATGTTTTTGCAAGACATAATAATCTTAAATGTGACAAGTATTTGTGAGTTTCTTTGTGGGTCAAGAGTATCCGAAAATTCTTTTTGTTTTCAGTTTGCCTGAGGTTATGGCTTCTCGGATGCCCCGACCGTGCGAAGATCTTCTCGGTTCTAATTATTTTATTTGAACGAACGTACTGGCATTCGCGCTCTTGACCTGTGGTTTCGACCGGTCAAAAATGAATTCTTTCATATTTAACGTGGTTAATTTCCGAGATTAATAAGATAATTTATCGTAATAGTGGATTCCCCAACTATAAAAAAGTGACTTACATTCTATATATTATTATTGTTTCAAAAAATAATTCGCCTTTGTTTAAATACTGTATAATGTAAAATAAATAATTAAGTAAAAACAAAGCAAGCCAACTACCAAAAGCCTTCTAAGATCGTTTACATCCTAGTACACCTTCGAATTTCGCCAAAGCCACCCGCGCCTTTACTGCAAAATAAAAGAACTTTGGGGCTGCCCAATATCCGTTTAAAATACCATCCCCATATTTACTGCAAAACAAAATAACTTTATGTCCAATTTTTAAATAAAAATTATTGTTTCGTGGGGGATTATTATTGATTATGGGGTGCGTTTTTCCTACAATCTTAATCCTATGGATCTCAGCTCTCGGGGAAATGCAGATCAATTCGCGTTCCAGAGAACATCTTCAGAAATAGCCAAAAATATTTCCGTTCTATTGAGTCATTTTGAAAAGTTTGATTACAACTTCATTAAAAAATTCTTTCGACTTGTTACTGAAAAGTCCCTGAAGTGATCGGGACAGATAGACTACAGACTAATGAATAATACGGCCCACTGACGGATTAATACAATTTTGTGGGTGGAGGCTTGGATGGAAGATTCACATATATATATATATATATATATATATAATATATATATATAAATTTTATGGAAGTAAGTTGGGATTGTTTACATTAATTTCATTTTTCTCGGAGGGGCGGTCACCTCCTCCGAGCCCCTCCCTTTAATCCGCCCTTGATCAGACCCTGAGTCTGTTTTTTTTTGTTTCGGCACTTAGTTTTCTTTCTATATTTTGTTTATTTCTGGATTCAGTCTTCAAATAAAGACAAAAATGTAACATTATTGGTAAGGAATCCATTTTCTAAAGGCCATAGGTGGGTGGTGCAAGTGGTGCAGGCGTCCGGATAAAGCCGGACATAGTTAGGCTTTTTGATTGCGTGTCCGGCCAAACTTAACGGTGTCCTGCTTCTGTTAGGCTTTTTACTGGTGACTTTGGCTGATTAGTAATAAAGTACTTGAACTGATTTGGCATTCGATGTTATTTATATTTCATTAGAATTTAACAAGATTGATGGTAATAATAAAAAAAGCTTGATTTTACGTACAATTTTTTTGTTGTACCTATTAATACTGACACAAAATCCTCAATATTGCAGGCTGTCCGCCCTTTTTACCCAAATGTCCGGCCAAACTGGCTGGTCTGTCCGGCTATTTGGTTTGGCGACCTGGCAACCCTAGGTGCAAGGATCTGGATACCCCTCCTCCGTTTGTCCGAGTTTCGCTTTTAGTCAACGAAAAGATAATGATACAGCCTTTCTTTCTGTCTTTCTTTTATTTCCCCCCCTTTTGGATCCTCCCTGAAATTTTTTTCTGAGAACCGTGTTTTTGTTCCACAGTATTGTTGGATATACTCTTGTGTGTGTCCTTATTGCTGACTTTGGAATACTTATTCAGTTTCGTCTAGGTAATGAGTTGACTAAATAATGCAGGCATGCAACAGCCACATTAAATATATTAATGACTATGTCATTTTATCGCTCACCCCGTTTTGAAAATGTGACATAAAAATGAGACACGAAAATGCGTTACGAAAACGCGACATAAAAGTAAGAATAAATGTCCGCTGAAAATGTTAGTATGTGTTACGTAAACCACCGATTTCTATAAGCTTCGTAAGGTTGCATTTATTTGTAAAATGATTGTTTAAAAGTTTCATCCGTTTATTTAAATACTATTAGTTCACAACAGCTTTAATCTATTGTTACAATATTTCGTAAGCTGTAGAATATACATCACAAGTATATTTTACATATATTTAAATACTATTAGTTCACAACAGCTTTAATCTATTGTTACAATATTTACTGAGCTGTAGAATGTGCATCACATGTATTTTTCTATAAATAGATTACAATCCTAAAAATTTCAACATGGGGTTACCAGGTGAAATACACGATAGATGAGAGATAAAATGACATAGTCCATTAATATCGTTTTAATATGGCAATCATGAAACTAAAAAATTAGGGGGTTCAGGGGGGGGGGTCTCCCATTGATGAGGCTCGAACAGCCGAGTTATACATATATTCTTTCAATGAGTTGTCTACAACTGATTTACAGTTCCACTATATAGATCTTCAGAAATTGTCTTATCCAAAAAATAAATAAATAAAAACGAAAAGAAAGAAATAACGAAAGAAAAAAAGATTTACAAGATTTATCTGTTGCCTTAAAAAATCAAGAAAGATAAGTCATGCCAAGCTCATAGATTATAAAACACTTCCAATACAAAATATTTTTGCGCCAAATCTGCTATGTATTTTAGTTAAAACTGGCGAGATTTCGTAGATAAAAAAATGTTGTATTATCACTGTAAATGCAATTTTATGAGGCCCTGTAAAAGACCATTAATTTTTTTTAGCGTTTAACTGAAGAATAAAAAATTATACTCATTGTCTTGTGCTAGAAATGTATTAGTGTCTCTCAAATGCCACAGACTGCAATAGGAATTCTTTTGAGTGCTCCTGTAGAACTATTAATAATACGGACGTTATTCTCAATGGAGAGCATCATTTTGAGAGCCTTAGTAATATATATGCCAACTTTGTTTTCTTTCAAAAATCGAATATCTCTAAAATATGTTTTCAAGAATGACTGCTGATTTAGTCATTCCTGTATCAACAGATACAGGGGGAGACCCCCCCCCGAACCCCCCCTTTTAGTTCTGTTTTTTAGACTGTGCTATACATTGGATTTTTTTTTTCCTGTAAAAGAACTATAAATGCTACATACACCATTTTCAATATGGTACGTGGTACTGTACATAGAAAAAACATAAATTTCGCACAAATTGATGTATATCCACAGCAGTTAGAACACTGGATGGGTGGACATCAGAACAGACAAATGACCGAAATCATAAGGACATTAACCCGTTTTGGGTTCTAATGCATTAACAAATTTTCGTCGGTCGGAGACCCCCTCCTACTCCTAGGCAGATAGCCCTTAACAAAACACAATACAATAAATCAGTTAATTAAAGTGCGAGTAACGAATTTTCAAAATTTCCAAAGAAATCGACATAGCTTAATATAATTACATTAGACATTTTTCGAGGTACTACATTATTATCCAGGCTATCCGCCAAGACGAGCAACTTTTTCGACAAGATAAATGCCGGACACATGAAATTATTGATGGCTCGGAATACGATTGCCAACAGTTTGCCAGGAAATTTGAGGGAAAAATAGTTTGGCGTTAATGACCGCCGGGATAATACGTAAATACCTTTTTCGATTTATCGCAAAATAATAAAAATATCGCCAAGTTTGGTTCATTTTTCAAAGCATTTTTTTCTTTGCACCCTATTTGGCAATTTATCGCAAAAGTCGCCAACATTGCCGGCTTTTGGCTCAAATTTTGAAGGAGGCACACGATCGTCGTCTGATTATTAGCTAATCATATTGTAGGATAGTATTATATGCTTAAAATAGATGCCTCTCTCTAAACTGCCATTGACCGTATTGTATAGAAATTATTTTGAGTGCTCCCGTATAGAAAAACTTTTAACTATACAGACACTATTTTCGATGCAAAGCTTCATTTTGTAATCCTTCATAACATCCAATTTTGTTTCATTTCAAAGAGCAGAATATCTCTAAAACTAGAAGTCAAAGCCTTTTGTGAAGGCAATTACAACGGGCGAGAGAAAAAACATTTTAAGGAAATTTGTCTTTCATTCAATATATTTAATTTTCATCCACCTAAAATAAATAAGTTCATATTGAATTTTTATTACAGACCCAAATTGAATTTCATGCTCATCCGGAAACGCGCGGAATCTTTTCGCAGTCGAAAGCTTTCGTTTTGTATACATAAACATTCGAATATCCAATAGACGATTTATTTGTGGTGGAAAAAATAATAATAAACTGTGTAATCGGGAGAAATTATTTTAAACGTATTGGAACCCCCCCCCCCCAATTGTATGACGTCATTTTCACTTAAAATAGGTCATTTTGTCACCCAAATGATTCAATTTTTTTACTCTTGGAAACGAAATGGTGCTGAAAATAGCGAAAAATCGCTTAAAAATGAAGGAACGGGTGGATTTTTAGATTTTAAAATTGACAGATTGTTTGCTATATTTTTTTTACAAACTTGTGAAAAATTTCAAGCGGATCGTACAAACGATGTAGAAGTTGTTAGGCTTTTTGCCCTTGACTTTGTAATCTTTTTGCATTCATAGAGGAAAAAGTTTTATCTTGAAGTCGGGGTTCAGCGCAACTACAAGGGGTGATCAAATGAATAGGTACCAAACGTCGCAACTACCTTACCGTTATCATATTTGTCCATGCAGCTATAAGAGAACGTATCGAGACATCTAGGAATGCGATTGGAGCCTTTTGTGTGGATAGGAACATGCGGGGCCCGCAGGAGAGAGCAGAAACTCTTGTAAAAAGCACTCTACTACGTCCAATTGACGCGGCAGTGCGTATGAGGACAGGATGGTGTTCACATTGCAAAATTCGACGATTTAGGGGCAGCGAGGCGTTATCTGATTTCTGACAGCGGAAGGTGTTAAACCGGCCACTATTCATCGCAGGATGATGATCGTATACTGGGAAGGCTGTGTATCCCACAAGTCAATGAGTAAATGGAATGTCCGTTTTCGCCAAGGAACTGGTCACGTTCAAGTGGGAGACGTTGGACCATCCATCCGCCCTACAGTCCGGACATGTCACCCTGCGATTTCCATATGTTGGTTCCACTGAAGAAACCACCTGAAAGGGAAGCGCTTCAACTCGGACGACGTACTCAAGGACGCTGTGACGGACTGGGTCTCGTCACGGCCACAGGAATTCTGGGAACAAGGAATCCTGCGGCTTGTTCGTCAGTGGGATCGTCGTGCTCAGGCCTATGGTGTATATTTTGAATAAAGTCTACATTTGTACCCACCGTTCTTACCTTTTCATTTGATCACCCCTTGTAGTTAGCAGGATGATACGCTTTAAAGAATAACTTCCCATAGAGCGCAATGTATTGGGACTATTTTGAGTGCTCCTGTAGAAAAAAATCAATAAATGCTACATAGATCCTTTACAATAGGGTACATGGTACTGCAGATAAGAATAACATATATAAATTTCGTAGAAATCAATGCCTATGCACGCGAGTCAAGGACGGACAGACAGAGAAACCGAAATCTTAAACACTTTTCTACCTTTTTGGAAAGTGTCAAAAAAGCTAGATCTTGAGAGGGAAAGACGAAAACTTTCAAGGTAAAGGCGCGGGGCCCCCAAAAGCGCGGGCCCGTAGCATTTGCTAAATCTGCTATATTGTTAATCCGGCACTGGCCCCTAGTGTTAATAATAATCAGTTTATTGCGTTTTTTCACTTGATAAGATTTGCATCTATGCCCTTCACATCACGTAGTTAAGTTTTTTAAACATCTTTAATGTTCTTTTTTATACAGTTTTACTCTTTTCTTATTGTTTCCCTCATTACATCGCAACCGCATTCTTTAATGGCAGCTACTCATTGACAGAACGAGAGCGTTTCGGTAGAGATGTCTCACTGTATAATTATTTTACTTTAAATAACGGTAAAATCGTTCAGTAATTACAGTATACAGGGTGTCCAGTGCTAACGCTGTCCAATGGCTATTTCCTAAACCGTTAGTCAGAGACACATAGTTCTAATTGCAAAAATGCTTTAAATTGTATAATCTATTATATGAGAAACAATCAAAGTCAACAAATCAATTTCTATAAAAAATAAGAAATTTAAATTTTTATACGGTCCCCCGGTCCTATCGGTTGTATTTAGAAAGATTTTCTTTATGCAATTTCATGCACAATAAAAAAAAAAAAAAATTCGCCCTTCTTCGACCAAAATTCATGGATTTACGAAGCCGCAAACATTGTGACTGTTGTGTTCGTAAACTCCCGCGACGGAGTACGTAAAGCAGTCACCAAGTGCCAAGCACAATTATACTGCTACTTCTGAACTTTCTTAATGATGCGACAGCGCGCTATCCATTCATTCTGTTACAAGGTAGCTACGAAGCTAGTAGCTCATTTCTTCTTCAATGTAATTCAATAAGATTTTAATTAAAGGAATTAAGTTTGATCTTTAATTTCTTATGTTTTTTTAATCAACTCACGGCCACAAGAGTGACTTAAGTCACTTTTCCACGTTTAAAAATGTCCCGTTATGGTAAACCGTTAAGGGACCATATAAATACTGAAATTTTAAATTATAGGTTTTGATTTCATTTTCTGGCGTAATGCGGAAAAAAAAGCAAAACTAATTTTAGAGTACTGATCTTCAAGCAGACAGGGCTTTATTATCGCATGGGCAAATCGGGACTTTGCCCAGTGCCCCCCAATTTCAAATGTTCTGAAATATTCTTTTTTTACATCAAAATTTTATAAAAAATGAAACAAATTTCATAGATCAGGGGCCCCCAAATCTATCAATGCCCGGGGGCCCCTGTTGGTCATAATCGGGCCCTGCAAGCATAGGGTTATAGTCAAGCTCTATTAAAATCTATCTGAGGTCAGACTTACTAAATCGTATATAGAGTTACGAATTTTCGGGGCAACCCGCTGTTCTGGGGCTTAAAATAGTTCAAAATTCGTATTCTACGCTTCAAATAGATAAATTTTGCTTTTTGTTGCATCAAAATCAGTCAACTAGAACCGGAGATAGGGAGGTTTCGGTTTCTCATTCAAATATATGGGGTTTCTAGAAATCTCGAGAAATATTGGTCCTAGGGCTTTGATCTCTTAACTTTTGGGGACTCATTTTTGGCGCCAAATTTGGCGATATTTCGCCAAAAGTCGCCAAGCCTGGCGACATTTTGGTCATTTGGCGCGATTTTCCCTATGGGGCATGTAAAGTTGCTTTTGCTGCATTAAAAACGCATAATAACCTACCATTTCTCTTCTATGACGTAATCAAAATTACCGCTTTATGTGGAATCCTCGAGAAATAAGACTTTTCTGGAAGCTTCTTGTACCTTCAGCATCGGCTATAAATTGAAGCGCTTCGGAAACCCCAGTTCAGTGCGAGTTGAACGCCCAGTGTGTGAAGAGCTCTCTCAGTGTGAGTACGCTTGATAGAAGCGGTGTTTCGCGCTTCTTTTCGAAGCTGTTTTTAAAGTGCTGTGTATAAATTCTTCACTGTTGAGTCTTGAGGGATTATTAGTGTTATCCCTCGTATATTTCCACTGAATTTTACCTGTGGAAGTGTTTTATTTTGTGTGAGAATTACAGCCTTTGTGAGAGCTTCTGATCTAAGCGGACTGTTAACAGCACATTACTGATTAAGTGTGCAGCTGATTGTTCAACTAAGTTCTAGAAGCAATAAAGTTTGCGTTCCATCCTGACAAGTGACTTTTTACTAGAACTTTCTACACCAACTGGACTTTAGAACGACGAACCCAAGAAACAATCAGAAGATAGATAGCATGTGCCAAAGATAGCATGAAGTGTGCTACGAAAAGTACAGGAAGAGTTTTCTGTACGAGTGCATATTCAGATTGCAGTCGAAGGAAGTTATTTAATGCCAGTTCATTTAAGAAACCTGTTTAAAAAATTCTACTTTCAGCATAAGCTATATTTTTATGTTACTTTATTGGATACACATTGTTAAACGTTAATCTTCTTTATTGCAATCTATATTCATAAAATAGTTAATGAAATTGCTGATAAATATTACAAAGCTCAAACCATGTGCATTAATTTTTCTCATTCATTTTGTATACAACCCCTATTTCACAGCTTGAAAAGTGCTCTAACTTTAAGCAGCTGTAACTCGGTGAATTTTGGTCGTAGAAGGACGAATTTTTTTTTATTGTGCATGAAATTGCATAAAAATTTTTTTCTAAATATAACCGATAGGACCGGGGGACCGTATAAAAATTTAAATTTCTTAATTTTTATAGAAATTGATTTATTGACTTTGATTGTTTCTGATATAATAGATTATACAATTTAAAGCATTTTTGCAATTAGAACTATGTGTCTCTGACTAACGGTTTAGGAAATAGCCATTGGACAGCGTTAGCACTGGACACCCTGTATATGTAAATTATTAACCGAATTTTAATCCACTTATTATTTTTTTTTTTTTAAGTGAGACCAGGTCCGGTTCTGCCATCTGTGCAAGGTATAACACCACACACAGCCCCCCCCCCCAAAAAAAAAGACCAAAACCTACTTGCTGTTTTTATTCCATCGACTATGTAATATCTGTACAGCATTACTGAAACAGTATTTCAGTTATTTATTATATTACTGCATAATTATGTTTCCCCACACATTGATATGCAATGACCTGATAGCAAATTTGCGCACTATGATGATCTTCAAACATACTTCATGTAAAATAACATAGATTTTCTCTACTTGTGTTTTTTCTTTGTTGTTTCACGAGAAAAAAAGATTATTTTCGTACTATATAATTACACTTTTGTTTGTTTTATAGAAATGCCGGCCCAATAATAAATGCACACAGGCGGTCGAACGTCTAAAAGTCGGGGCCCCGGGGCAAGAGGTTATTTTGGGGCCCCCTATCATAAGCATTTTAACTTATTTTTGTTTACTGTTGCATTTTCCTGACATAATAAAACATTTTTAAAGAATACTAAAATTGAATTAAAAATTACCTATTTATTTATACTTATTTAGAATAAGACTATGCATTTAAAAGTGATTTTAATATTTTTTTAGTCCATTTGTATTGGCGCATGGGTGCGCTAATTCAAGGAATGGCAATTACAAGGCACGGGAGCAAAGTTTCTCACTCCAAAAAATTTTCTTGATCACCAAAAAGTTCGAAATTTTCTTTCCTTCAGCACGAAATAAAAAATGTTAACTAATGGATATTTTGTGATAAGCATATATATAGCCATACCATACGTTTTCAAAAACTCCTAACTTCTTGTTTATTGATCCATGAGTCTTAAGACCATGAATTAGAAGAGACAGAAAATAAATCTCTAAGTACATTTATTGTTAAAAATTATGCTATAGATATTACAAAGGAAATTTAGTTGCAAAAAATTTATTATTGCAGTATATACGAATATGTAATAAATCATGATAACAATAAATCGGGAGATTTGGGGCCCTGGGCTATTGCCCCGCATGTCCGTGTGATAATCAGGCTCTGGGAGACACCTAATTGTTTCAAGACAAAATCCAACTTCTGGCAGCTTATGAGAACAAACTTTACAAAGAGTTTTATTTCTGAGACTGGAAACTCTTCAGCTATGTGTGAAATTGACCATGATGGCTCAGGGCAAAGCAATGCGCTGTGAAAAGGAGCATGGCCGCAGCCTTGAACCCCCTGAGTTTGAACGAACTCGTACGTGAACTCGTAAAAGAAAGAAGCGCGTCTGTCAACACTTCAGGCCTATCTCAAAAAAGTTGAACGACACTAATCAGGGGTTCAGGGCCGTCCTTTTCAGATAGCCGCTCTACGATCCTGACCGCGAGAAACGAGATCTACCAAGAGGCCCATTAGAGAGAATGCGTCTTCTTCCATTCCCCTCTTTCTCTATCGCACTTCAACTTAAAATTTATTTTAAAATAAATTGAGTATTGAATTAATGGCTACCGTATGCCCCGCGACCCCCACAGTTCAGAAGGGTGGGGGATGGCACATGGAAAGGGGTCCTTTACTCTCAATTATTCAGGCCCAGATTAGGCTTGGTGGTTCGAGCTTGTGGTGCGCCAACAATCTTTTATTATTTTAAAAGAAAAGAAATGCTTAATTTTTTTATTTTAATTTTACCTTTTTTAATGTCAATGATGTTAATGTGTTTTATTGGTTTTTGTCACTTTATAAAGTTCTAGACTCTACACTTCAAATAGACAATTATTTGGTAAAAAGACACAAAAATTCACGATTTATTATTATTTTTTTCAATGTCAATTTGGAACTTTCACGCCCACATCAGTGTTAGAGGGCCCCCATTCCGAGTTGTGCCTAGTCAGGAATGTTTTTAACATCATCCTGGAATTATTTTTTCTGGATGAAATACAATTCGTTTTAATTTTTCCTTTCATTTTTGAGAAAATAGCAGAGAACCAAAGCTGAAAAACTTTATTTTTTAACACTCAAAAAAGCAAAAGCATAGACCTAAGGTAAATAGATCTGGGTCTAACAACAGAAGGCATTCGACAATTTAGATCGATTTTTCCTTTTAAAAATTCCCTCTCTCAAATATTTATAACAACATATTCTCTGATAAATCATAAAAAAAGCAAAGTTAAATGTAGCCCTTAAGTTGCTTTTTCTTTCAACAAAAGTGTATTCAAAACGTAATCAAACACTTAATTTGCCAGAAAAGCATCTTTAAATTTATTTATTCAACAATCAACGTATTATTAGATATATATGCGTTAAAGAAACGAAACGTTAGAACTTAAAGAAGAAAAACTGATTTTAGCGATTGAGACTCATGGGCGAGAAATGTTTAGGGCATCAAAGACTCGGTAAAACTACTTACATAATTCATTACATTGTTTTTAATTTAAATTATCTGCAAAACAAATTGACACACGCAAAAAGAGGTATCTCTCCATTCTAAAACATAAATAAAATAACAGCCACTGCCTCCGCCGCCATCAAAAGCTTGATCTGCTATCTCCTCCGAAACCGTGGGGATTTGAGTTTCGACGAAGGTGTCCACGGATTCGGAATGTTTCGAGCAAACGGATAAGCTAACTTAAATTTCGAAACACGAATTATTTTAGAAGATATTAATGAAAAATAAGCATAATGGTTGCCAGGTTTGGCAATTTTCACTTGCATAAAATCATTCATGCCTTTGCAACAAAGCAATTCCAAGTATCTACAATCGCGTAAAATTGACAAACATGAAGTAGAATGACCCCAATTTTACGCCAAATTAAAAAGTATGTGAAATAAAAGTCAAAGTGTGTTTCATGAAGCTGACAATTTTCAAATAGTAAGTTTTCTTAGATAATACGAGTTTAGAATTACCGAGAGATTATTTGTTTTTTCAAAACAGAATAACTAATTGTAACTGATTTAAAAAGCGCCATTTTGGCATCAGGTACGATCTGGCAAAAAGCTATCTCTCCAAGCAGGGTGAATCTTAAGCCGGAAAGGTTCAGCTTGGGTATTTGCTGCCAGTAGAAATATTTGGCAGCGTTAACTATTCCTAGGGACCAGGGGCGTAGCCAGAAATTTTACATAGGGGGGGGGGGTGCGACTACTGCAACTACATGTGTGTGACATGTGTATGCATACATGTGTGTGATAAAGGAGTGAAGAATATACATTTTGTATGGCAAAAAATTCCTCACGGGGGGAGGGGGGTATGACCCCTCCCCCTTGGCTACGCCCCTGCTAGGGACTGATTTTGACCAACAGGGGCCACAGGCATTGATGAATCTGGCCGCCCTCATCTATGCAATCTATTTAATTTTTCATAAAATGTTGATATAAAAAAGAATATTCCAGAACAACATTTGAAATTGGGGGCTCTTTCGAACCGGGGTCCCTGGGCTAAGTCCCGATTTGCCCATGCGATAATAAGGCCCTGACTATTCCATTATATCAGTTATTGTACAGCATGGAAATTTACCAGCGCGACGAGAGAATATATTTCGCGGTGCTAAATACGCCATTCTAAAGGATTATATATATGAATATATGTTAACAGATTTTCCGGTAACCTTACATAAGCAGTAATTATCGGTTATGAGCAAGTATAAATCGCCCAAATAATGAAAAGTCGCCATCAGTGGCAAGCTATCCTAGCTGTTCCGTAGTTTTACTCAAAGAAAACATATGAAGTACTGTTTCCTTAGAATTAATTATTAACTATACATATACGTAAGTCGCCAAATTATGAAAAATCGCCATGGGTGGCAAATACGCAAGGTGTTCCATTGGCTTCACATAATTACAAATAGTGCGATCTTCAAATTTTTATGTTCGAAGCAACATGCAAGAAACAAGCAATGTGTAACCAGTAACATTCTATCTGATCCAACCTTTGGGTTTTGTTTGTTGAAATTATGCCTTTTTTTCGGATAAGCCGTATTAGGGGCCGAATATCTCATACTAAAAGCGAGCGTAGCCAAGGGCGGTTGAGGCCCCAGGCGAAGCGCAAGAGCGGGGCCTCTTTTCTATCATGTCTTAAATTTGAATAAGATATATAAATATATATAGGGAGAGTGTGAACTAATACTAGGAATTGAAAAAACAAGAGAGATGCTCAGTTAGACGTAACAATAGTTCTAAATACAAAATTTCAAAATCCTACGATTAAAAGTTTTAGACTTATGCCAAATATGAAATAATTTTTGGCGATATTTCGGCAAAACTCGCCGAAGTCGACGACAAATAACGAGATTTTTGGGCATGGACCAAACAATGACTGACTATCGTCAAATTTGGCGATATTTAGCCAAGAACGATGACAAATGGTGATATTTTGGGCATGGACCAAATGACAGACAATCGCCAAATTTGGCAATATTTTGGCAAAACTCGCTAAGGTCGACGACAGACGACGAGATTTTGGGCATGGAACAAACAATGACTATCTACAGTTGTGTTATATTGAACATGTCCATAGACATTAAAGTATTAAATTCTTTTCAGTGGTCCTGTTAATAAACTCTGCAGTAGATTAGTACCAAAAATCGACATGCACAACTAGATGTTACAATAATCTTATGTATGAAATTTCAACATTCTATGACTAATAGTCTTTGAGATTTGTGAGTTAGATACATGCACACGTACACCAAAAGTCGCTAGGCTTGGCGACTTTTTGCGTAGTTGTTGGGGGAGGCACATGACCGTGGTCGGATCATTACCTAACTTATATGGTAGGACAGTATTGTGCTTGAAATGGATGAGTGCCCCTGAAATTGCCATTGACCGTAATGTATTGGAAATCTTTTGAGTGTTCCTGTAGCAGAACTATAAATCATAAAGACATTTTTTTTTAATGGAGAAATTCATTTTGTAACTTTTAACTGCACATATCACTTCTGAGTCGTTTGAAATAGCCAAATACCTCTAAAATACACTTTAATGAATTTCGGCCTATAGAGCGTAATTTATTTCGAATCTTTTGGGAGGTCCTGTAGATAAATTATCCAGTTGATTGGGACCAAAACTGCATTAACATCCAGTGTCATCCACTACAAGTTTTAAAAAAATGTATTTGAACTTGAGTGGATGAGTAAAAAAGTATTTTATTAACGATTGAAAATTTGTGCAAGATATATATAGGGAGAGTGTGACCTAATAGTAGGCATTGAATGAATAAATTTTCAAGTCTAAAACTTTGTCTAATGTCCAAAATCACTTACGGAACCTTAGATTCCGTAACTGAAGTTAAAAAATCTGATGTGGACAACACATGACTTCTTTGCACCTCTATTAAATCAAAAATATTTTCGGCGCACGCAGAGGCGTAGCCAGAAATTTTTCATGGGGGGGGTTACGACTACTATAACTCATATATATGTATACGTGTGTGTGATAATGTAGTGAAGAATATACTTTTTGTATGGCAAAAATTTTCTCATGGGGGGTTATGACCCCCTAACCCCCCCCCCCCTTGGCTACGCCCCTGGGCGCACGTCATCCAAACTTATTTTGTTTGAAAGTGATAAAATACTGCAGTAATATACTAAGGCTTAGCGATTTCTACTCAAATATTTCCGATATCGCCATGCTGGGTTCAATTTGAAAGATTTGTTCCTCACACATGATTTGTCGATATTTCGTCAAAAATCGACTAGCTTGAGGTAGTTTCCGAGATTTTGAGTAATTGACCATAAACTTTCAATGAATTGAATGTATCCATATACCTTAATGTATTTAAAGTCATTTAGCTGACCCTGTACATAAATTACCCAGTCGATTGCAGTGAAAAAAGGGATACACAGTTAGATGTTACAATAGTTCTAAATACAAAATTTCAAAATCCTACGATTAAAAGTTTTAGACTTATGCCAATAATAATTTTGGCGCCAAATTTGGTGATATTTCGGCAAAACTCGCCGAGGTCGACTACAAATGGCGAGATTTTTGGGCATGGACCAAATAATGACTGACTACTGATGCAATATATAGAACATGTCCATGACATTAATGTATTGAAATTCTTTTGGGTGGTCTTGTAAATATACTCTCCAGTAGATTGGAACCAAAAATCGACATGCACATCTAGATGTTAGAGCAATCTTATGTATGAAATTTCAACATTCTACTACTAATAGTTTTTGAGATTTGAGAGTTAAATACATACACACGTACACCAAAAGTCGCCAAGCTTGGCGACTTTTGGCGTAATTCTTCAGCGAGGCACATGACCGCGGTCGAACCATTACCTAACGATATGGTAGGTAGCTTGGAATGGTAGGTAGCTTGTGCTTGGAATGGATGAATGTCCTTAAAATTCCCATCGACCGTAATGTATTGGAAATCTTTTGAATGTTCCTGCAGCAGAACTATAAATCGAAAGACACTTTTTTCGATGGAGAAATTAATTTAGTAACCCTTAACAGTATATATCACTTCTGAGTCGTTTGAAGTACGCTAATACCTCTAAAATACGCTTTAATGAATTTCTGCCCATAGAGCGTAATGTATTTAAAATCTTTTGGGCGGCCCTGTAGATAGACTATCCAGTCGAATAGGTCTGAAAGGGGAGGTGCACAACTAGATGTTACAACAATCCTAAATACAAAGTTTCAACATTCTACGTCTAATAGTTTTTGAGATATGGGCTAGTTTAATGAATTTAGGCCCATAGAGAGTAATGTATTTCGAATCTTTTGAGCGATCCTGTAGATAAGCTATCCTGTCGATTGGGGCCAAAAGGGGAGAGGAACAGCTACATGTTACAACAATCCTAAATATAATGTTTCAACATTCTACGACCAATAGTTTTTTAAATATGCGAGTTACTTACATATACGTACACACGTATGGCATGGAAAAACTGGTCAAAATAGACTCGTCGTAGATCATAGTGGGCTGCAGACGCATTTATATGATCGTGCCTGCTGACGTACGATGAGATGCATCGAAAAAATTCTTAAAAGTAAATTTAGAGGTAGTGAAAATCGTTTTTGTTTTTTTGTCGAAATTTGCCCCCCGAAATTTTTCGGTATCACATTACTTCCTTATACTCCGTACAAGGAAGTACAAAAATCTGACGTGGACAACACATGACTTATACAACTTATACTTATACAACTTATTAATTAAATCAACTTATACAACTATTAAATCAAAAATGTTTTCGACCCACTTCATCTAGACTTATTTTGTTTGAAAGCTATAAAATACTGCAGCAATAGTAAGGTTTAGCGATTTCTATCCAAATATATCCGATATCGTCAAGCTGGGTTCAGTTTGAAAGATTTCCTTCTGACACTTAATTTGTCGATATATCACCAAAAGCCGACAAGCTTGAGATAGTTTGCGAGATTTTGGGGATAGCCAAGGCAGTCTTTGACCACAGACTTTCAATGAATTGAATGTATCCATACACCTTAATGTATTTTAAGTCATTTGGCTGACCTTGTAAATAAATTACACAGTCAATTGCAATCAAAAAAGAGATGCACAGTTAGATGTTACAATAGTTCTAAATACAAAATTTCAAAATTCTACGTGTAAAAGTTTTAAGAGTTATGCAAAATACGAAATAATTTTTGGCGCCAAATTTGGCGATATTTCAGCAAAAAATGCCAAGGTCGACGACCAATTGGCCAGATTTTAGGCATGGAACGAACAATGACTGGCTATCTCCAAATTTGGCAATATTTCACCAAACTCGCCAAGGACGATGACAAATGGCGATATTTTGGGCATGGACCAAATGACTATCTATCGCCATATTTGGCGATATTTCGGCAAAACTCGCCAAGGTCGACAACAAATGGCGAGATTTTGGGCATGGACTAAACAATGACTGTCTACTGATGTAATACACTGTGTGGCCAAAAGTATCCGGACACCCCTAAAAAAGTGATTCTGGCAGGTGACGCAATTTGATGCGTAATCGAAAGCTATAAAAGTGTTGCTAGTGGTTTGTCAGGTTGTATGCATGCGTTTGTGAAGCAATGAGTAAGTCAAAGGAGCTTAGTGAGTTCGATTGTGGCAGTATAGTGGGATGCCACTTTCTGAGAAATCCGCTCGTGAGATGGGACATTCTACAGAAGCCTAAATCCACTGTGAATGATGTAATTGTGAAGTGGAAATGCCGAGGCAGTGAAACTGCAGAAAAACGGAGTGGCAGGTCGAAAAAACCTAGTGAATGCAGCCGCAGAACTCTCAAAAAGGGTAGTGAAAAACAATCGCAAGTCCTCGTTGGTGGAAATTTCTCGGAAGTTCCAAAGTTCATCAAGCGTTAGTGTTAGCAGCAGGACTATTCGTCGAGAGTTAAACAACTTGGGATTCCATGGTCGTGCAGCCGCTCACAAGCCGAACATCAGTCTACAGAATGCAAAGCATCGATTGCAATGTGAAGAGCTCACCGTCATTGGACTGTGGACGTGTGGAAAACTGTTCTTTGGAGTGATGAATCTCGCTTCACAGTCTGGCAGTCGAGTGGGTGCGTCTGGGTTTGGCAGATGCGGGGCGAAAATTTTTTTGCGTGATTGCATTGTGCCGATTGTTAAGTTTGGTGGTGGCAGTATAATGGTGTGGGGATTACGGCAAAAGTCGCCAAGCTTGGTGACTTTTGGCGTAATTCTTGAGGGACACACGTGACCGTGGTCGGACCATTACCTAACTCCTAACTATATGGTAGAATGGTATTGTGATTGAAATAAATGAATGCGATATAAATTGCCATTGACCGTAAGGCATTGGAAATCTTTTGAGTGTTCCTGCAGTAGAAGTATAAATGATAAAGACACTTTTGTTGATGGAGAAATTCATTTTGTAACTCTTAACAGCATTTATCGCTTCTGAGTCGTTTGATATAGCCTAATACCTGTAAAATACGCTTTAATGAATTTCGGCAAATAGAGCGTAATGTATTTAGAATCTTTTGGTGGCCCAGTAGATAAACTATCCAGTCGAATGAAACCGAAAGGGGAGATGCACAACTAGATGTTACAACAATCCTAAATATAAAGTTTCAACATTGTACGTGTAATAGTTTTTGAGATAAGCAAGTTTAATGAATTTCGGCCCATAGAAGAGCATAATGTATTTCGAATCTTTTGGGCGGTCTTGTAGATAAACTATCCAGTGGATTCTGACCACAAGGGGAGGTGCACAACTAGATGTTAGCACAATCCTAAATATAAAGTTTCAGCATTCTACGACGAATAGTTTTTGAGATATGCGAGTTACATACATACATACGTACGTACGTAGACGGCATGGAAAAACTGGTCAAAATAGACTCGCCGTTGGTCAGAATGGGTTTCAGACGCATTTTTATGAACGTGCATGCTGGCGTACGATTAGATGCATCGAAAAGCTTCTTTAAATTAAATTTAGAGGTAGTCAAAATCGGTTTTTTCGTTGAAATTTGGCACCCGAAATTTTTCGGGATCACATTACTTCCTTCTACTCCGTACAAGGAAGTAAAAAGATTGATTGAAAATAATGTGTGGCATTACTGCACATTACTTTTACAGTAGCGATAACTAAAAGTTAATTTTTATTTTGTCAGTCAACAAAATTGGTAGGCTATAAAATAAAATATTAATTAAATGAAAAACGAAATTCAACTAAAATATATGGTGGTGGCAAAAAGTCCTGAGCACACCCAATTTTTTCCGCCTAATTTTTGTGATTGACTGAATTTTTCATTATGAAATTATCGTCATTTCTTAAATGTTGTTAGTGATTCTGATTTGCTTTCAATACTTTCCAACAAGTCTGAAAAGTGTTTATGATTTAAGTTTGTCGGTCTGACCGTCTGTTCTGTCTGTCTGACCGCGCTCTAACTTCC
This sequence comes from Cheiracanthium punctorium, assembly GCA_038373885.1. Taxonomy (NCBI): domain Eukaryota; kingdom Metazoa; phylum Arthropoda; class Arachnida; order Araneae; family Cheiracanthiidae; genus Cheiracanthium; species Cheiracanthium punctorium. The sequence goes on from JAWZYV010013482.1 coordinate 228,692, forward strand.
GTAAATACACAAGGGTGCTTAAACTATTTAGAATGATTTTGAGGCCATTTTTCAGATGGGCAATGAATGCGCCAAGTATTGTAAAATCGATTTTTTAAAGCTGTGAAAAAGTCTGAAGGATCTTGTATTTTTGTGTATCCATTATTATTTTGTAATCTAGCTACTGTGTGACGTATGCTAGCTCCATTTGATTTCATTGAACTGTTCATTTAGATTTTTGCACATGCGTTATTGTTATTGCACTCATGTTTACATCTAGCTGTTGCCGTTCGCAATTTTGGAAATATCGTCGATTTTGGTGCCGCATACGTTAGCGCATTGTATAAGTAGATATTTTTTTATTCACTTTCAAGTATGAGACTTTTGCGTACATTACTAAACATTTCATTAATATGTGTATGAGTATCCTCTATTATCCTTGCGGTTTGTCGCGCAATGCATATATCTAAAAATTACACAAAATTGAACAAGCCTAACTTAATCTCCGATTCGCCCGCCGACGCAAAATGGAACCAAGAACGATTGTGGCCTTTATTTTTTCTCGACCGAGTGCATACAAGATTTCGAAACATAAAAAGAAAATAAGGCACACCGAGGTCTCTCTCAGAACTTTTTTGCTTCCCTTTCTTTGTTGCAGCAATTCCTATTGGCCCAGATTTTGTTCTCCCTTCTCTCCGTGGTTAGATATGATATCACCCGATTTTGACCTGCCCTGGTTGTGTTTCTGTAACATTTTACCACGGTCACTTCCGTGTTCATCCCTCTCTCACTTTCCTTATGGAAGTCCAATCATTACACGCACCCCCTTCCCCCATCATTTTATACATGGATTGGATCATCCCATTGAGGAAAATTAATAGATACGTGATCCAGTTACCACGCTGCATATATATATATATATATATATATATATACATACATATACAGTCGATCTCGATTGAGAAATGGTATCATGACGTGTAATTAAATGCTGCCTGGTAAACAGGATGGGTAAGTGAACATTTCTTTGGATGAGGGGTACTTAGATTTTTAAAAACTCGGCAGGCTTGACTTAAGGGGATGAGCACCTGCTTATCACGACGCCTAAATGCTATTTAACCCTTTGAGGCGCAACCCTTTCCCAATGCTGAAAAAAGGGCAGCCGTTGCCATCGCTCGACTTAACTACCAGCAAGATGGCGGACGATCGAAACGTTCATCGCGTGCCACAGATCTAGAGACCCTTTTTTTGACGACAGCTGGCTGTGCGGCACGGCTGCCCTTTTTTCAGCATTGGACAATCTATCCAGCTGTTCTCGCATTCTTCCACTTTTCAGCAGATGTCAGTGCTGTTAAAAATAATCGTGACGATTTTTTTTACGGGAAAGGACGTGCTAAAAAGTAAAGGATTCTCGTGGAGCTATGTCACCCGTAACTATTTTTATAGAAATCAAATCTATTCTTCGTGACTGGCAACAGTCAAAACCTCAGAGTTTGGTGTTCCCACAGCGGGAACACTGCGCGTTAAAGGGTTAAGAGGGTTCCCTGTACGGTGTCGCGATTCAGAGTTTGTCTTGGTTTACAGTACAGACTCGATTGTTCGAGTTTCCTATAAATCCGAGTTGGTGAAGGAAATCAGTTTAGCTCCCAAATAATGACCGACGCATAGAGAACACGAGAGAGAATGTTTTGGCACCACAAAATTCAAATACTTCCAGTACCCAGAAGCCACATCAGAAATCCCCTCCCAAAGAAAACGGGTGTATACTTCCTACAGATGCCCTCACAGACATTCCTGTGCAGTGTTGACATGCTGCTTTGACGATGGAACGATATTGCAGGACGGAAACGGGTCAGCGTGTTAATAGAAAAAATATTTGACTATTAATTTCCGATATAACTAACCAGCTCTAATCATCAGCAATGTAATAATAATATGCAAGAACATTTTTCATTTAAATATACAATCAAATTACAAAAATTGATTCATCTACATTTATTTGTTTATTAAAGTTTCATGATTTCGATATTTAGTGTTTCCGATAGTTCGAGGAAAGCCCGTTCCCGTCCACCTCGTTTTACCGAGACTCTACTGTATAACAAACATAATTTTAAGGAAAATTCTACAAACTTATAAAAAGTTAGAATTTGTACCGCGTAGTTTATTTGCTTTAATCAGTTCACTTCCTTCGTGTAGATGACACGAGAGCAGAAAGCAGTGCTTCCCTTGCTTTGCCCATCGTTGCTTCAAGATATGAGTCTGAATGCTTTGCTGAGGCACTCACTTATTTATTTATTTAATTTTTTTTTTTCAGGTTATTGGCGTTACAGCTCACATAAGTGCACAGCACACACCCAGTGATTAAGGCTTTGGACTGATAACCGGAAGGTTGAAGGTACTATTCCAACACACCACTGAAGACCGTGCTCATGCGGTGTACGCGCATGTTAAATCCGTGGTTCCGGAAGCCCCTTCGGCGTTTGCTAGCAGTTTTTGAGAGGTGCAAATATTCAGGAGTACCCCCTTCTAATGAGGATCTAAATTGTAGCTGGGAAACTGTCCCCTCCAAGCAAACAAATTCACATAAGCTGGACCCTTTCTAAATAAAAAACCTTGCGCCCCCTGATTCGAGCATTGATTTTAAAACTTGCGCTCTGACTGACTGGTTTACAGCAGAAGATTCGTGTGCTAAATGCTTGTTCTTGGGGTGGGTGGTAAGAGAAGTCGCTTAATGGTGGCAATCTTCAAGGAAGTGAGTATAAGTTTTTGTAAAGCAGGGGTTAAATAAAATAAAAGGCAATTTTTGCCAAGAGAGGCGGAAGGGATTGTCCCAATCCATTCATTTTATGAAGACTAGTGGCAGATCCAGGGAAAGAAAAAAAAAAAAAAAGCTTCGGGGGTTAGTAGAGTTGTTACATACCCCCTTTTTTTAGGAGGGGGGGGGTCTAGCTGCTTTTTTTTTTTTTTAAGGGATGCGGGTTCAGAAGGGTTGAAAAAATTTTGCTAATGAATTATGCATAAAAATATATATATAAAAAAATAATTACCAATCATGGTTTGTTTTTAAATAAATTGATTATTAGAAATAATTTTAACAATGAGATTAAATTACTGTGCTAGCACTGAATCAGAACTTTTGATTGTGTGATTGTGTGTGATTAAGGCAAACCTGCGCGAGGGGTATCTGCCTGAGGGATGCCTTGGTAGGAGGACTTTCTAAGGGGTTCTAAGGCGTATTCACGTTACATCTGGAGAAAACTTACCAAAACTCCAGACCGTTAGATCGACGACCGCGCGATGGGACCCGAATCCGGGACCTTCACACTTCGACCGTCTACCATTTTCAGTGATATAACCACTGTGCCATGGTGAGGCCGAATCAGAACTTTTAAACTAATGTTTTGTTACGGATAAAAAAAATTCCTAATTCGTTTTAATTCAAATAATAGGCATAAAAATTTTCTCTGGAAAAAAAGTCGTTCAGATTTTTTTTTCTTAAGTAGTGATTGTAATTGTAAGGGAGGGGGAAAGGGCTGTTTATAACTTCACAACAGGTGTACTGTAGACAGTACTAAGAAATATATTAGCTATGTTAATTAAAGTTGGTATTTTGAAGCTAAAATTTTGAAAATAGCCAGTTGGGTTTCTTCAAGTGGGCTTAAAAAAAAAAAAAAAAAACATATCTGAGCAGATAATACACTGAGCATCGTAAATGAACGACCTGGGAAGGTCAAGCGTTCGGCCTACGCGCGGCTGTTGATCAGACGGTCTGAAGTTTGAGGCTATTTTCTCCAGATGTAACGTGAATAAGAGTTAGAATCCTTTAAAAAATCTCTGCCGACGGCACCCCACCCTAGTAGGTAGATGCCTTTCATGTAGGCCTGCCACAACACAAAACAAACTACATTAAAAAAATTACCCGTTTTTTTTTTATGGGTTAGGCAAAATCATAAGAGCCGTTAGAGTGAGGTAGGGGTGAAGCATGTTATCAGAATACGTATAATTTTGCCCCCCCCCCCAAAAAAAAAAGGTCGTTCTCCCCCCAATCAGTTTTTGCTTTTGAACCAAGGTTTATGCAGTTCGCTCTCATCGTTGAAAAGCACAAAGCTGGGTCTCGGCGGAACATTCAAAATCCCACACTGGAAAGCAACACTGCTCACAGAAGGAAATTCTTTCTTCATCGTGGTGTCTTTTCAGTGACGTGAATGAACTGGTTAAATCCAAGCACAGTCGTGGTTTAAACTCTTTTTCACACACACGACGAGGAATTATCTACAGTACAAATTTCCCCCTTAGTTTTATGTACATCTAGGGATTGATGTACTAGGGATTGAGACGAGACAGAGTTTACCAGTTATTATTATTATTTATTTATTTATTACTTCCTTGTACGTAGTATCCCGAAAAATTTTGGGGGCCAAATTTCGACAAAAAAACCGATTTTGACTACCTCTAAATTGAATTTTAAAAATTTTTTCGTTGCATCTCATCGTAGGCTAGCATGCACGATCATATTAACGCGTCTGCAACTCATTTTGACCAGCGGCGAGTTTATTGTGGTCAGTTTTTCCATGCCGTCTGTACGTACGTACGTACGTATGTATGTAACACGCATATCTCAGAAACTATGGGTCGTAGAATGTTGAGATTTGATATTTAGGATTTTTCTATGATCTAGTTGTGCACCTCCCCTTTTGGTCGCAATCGAATGAATAGTTTATGTACAGGACCGCCCAAAAGATTCGAAATACATTACGCTCTATGGGCCGAAAATCATTAAACTCGCATATCTCAAAAACTATTAGGCGTAGAATGTCGAAACTTCATATTTTGGATAGTTGTAACATCTAGTTGTGCACCTCCCCTTTTGGTTCCATTCGATTGTACAGTTTATCTACAGGACCGCCCAAAACATTCGAAATACATTACGCTCAATGGGCCGAAATTCATTAAACTCGCATATCTCAAAAACTGTTAGGCGTAGAATGTTGAAACTTTATATTTAGGATTGTTGTAGCATCTAGTTGTGCACCTCCCCTTTTGGTCGCAATCGAATGAATAGTTTATGTACAGGACCGCCCAAAAGATTCGAAATACATTACGCTCTATGGGCCGAAAATCATTAAACTCGAATATCTCAAAAACTATTAGGCGTAGAATGTCGAAACTTCATATTTTGGATAGTTGTAACATCTAGTTGTGCACCTCCCCTTTTGGTTCCATTCGATTGGACAGTTTATCTACAGGACCGCCCAAAACATTCGAAATACATTACGCTCAATGGGCCGAAATTCATTAAACTCGCATATCTCAAAAACTGTTAGGCGTAGAATGTTGAAACTTTATATTTAGGATTGTTGTAACATCTAGTTGTGCACCTCCCCTTTCGGTTCCATTCGACTGGATAGTTTATCTATAGAACCGCCTAAAAGATTCGAAATACATTACGCTCTATGGGCCGAAATTCATCAAAGCGTTTTTTAGAGGTATTGGGCTATTTCAAACGATTCAGAAGTGATATATGCTGTAAAGAGTTAGAAAATGAATTTCTCCATTAAATAAAGTGTGTTTATCATTTACAGTTCTGCTACAGGAACACTCAAAAGATTTCCAATACATTACGGTCAATGGCAATTTTAGGAGATTCATCCATTTCAAGCACAATACCGTCCTACCACATAAGTTAGGTAATGGTCCGACCACCGTCACGTGCCTCCCTCAAGTACTATGCCAAAAGTCGCCAAGCTTGGCGACTTTTTTGTGTACGTGTGTGCATATTTAACTCTGAAATCTCAAAAACTATTATGAAATTTCATATATAAGATTGTTGTAACATCTAGTTGTGCATGTCGATTTTTGGTTAAAATCTACTGGAGAGTTTATTTACAGGTCCACTGAAAAGAATTTCAGTACTTTAATGTATATGGACATCTTCAATATAATACAATTGTAGACAGTCATTGTTTGGTACATGCCCAAAATCTCGCCGTGTGTCCTCGACCTTGGCGAGTTTTGCCGAAATGTCGCCAAATTTGGCGATAGTCAGTCATTTGGTCCATGCCCAAAGTATCGCCATTTGTCATCGTTCTTGGCGAGTTTTGGCGAAATATCGCCAAATTTGGCGATAATCTCTTATTGTTGGTCCATGCTTAATATCTCGCCAAATGTCGTCGACATTGACGAGTTTCGCCGAAATATCGCCAAATTTGGCGCCAAAAAGTATTTCGTATTTTGTATAACTCTAAAACTTTAACCCGTAGAATTTTGAACTTTTGTATTTAGAACTATATTATAATATCTAACTGTTTTCAATATCTTTTTTGACAGCAATCGACTGAGAATTTATTTACAGGGTGAGCCAAATGACTTTAAATACATTAAGGGTGTATGGATGCATTCAATTCATTGAAAGTCTGTGGTCAATGACTACTTTGGCTATCCCCAAAATCTCGCAAACTATCTCAAGTTTGTCGGCTTTTGGTGAAATATCGCCAAATAAATTGTCAGAAAGAAATCTTTCAAATTGAACTCAGCTTGGCGATATCAAAATGTTTGGCTAGAAATCGCTATATCTTACTATTATTGATATTTTATATCTTTCAAACAAATAAGTTTAGAGGAAGTGCGTAAAAAACATTTTTGATTTAATAGACGTGCAAGGAAGTCATGTGTTGGACACATCAGATTTTTTTTATTTATTTTTTACTTCCTTGTACGTAGTATAAGGAAGTAATGTGATCCCGAAAAATTTTGTGGGCCAAATTTCGACATAAAACCCGATTTTGACTACCTCTAAATTTAATTTAAAATTTTTTTTCGATGCATCTCATCGTAGGCTAGCATGCACGATCATATTAACGCGTCTGCAACTCATGTTGACCAGTGGCGAGTCTACTGTGGCCAGTTTTTCCATGCTGTCTGTACGTACGTACGTATGTATGTAACTCGCATATCTCAAAAACTATGGGTCTTAGAATGTTGAGATTTGATATTTAGGATTGTTCTATGATCTAGTTGTGCACCTCCCCTTTTGGTGGCAATCGAATGGATAGTTTATGTACAGGACCGCCCAAAAGATTCGAAATACATTACGCTCTATGGGCCGAAATTCATTAAACTCGCATATCTCAAAAGCTATTAGGCGTAGAATGTCGAAACTTCATATTTCGGATAGTTGTAACATCTAGTTGTGCACCTCCCCTTTTGGTTCCATTCGATTGGATAGTTTATCTACAGCACCGCCCAAAACATTCGAAATACATTACGCTCAATGGGCCGAAATTCGTTAAACTCGCATATCTCAAAAACTGTTAGGCGTAGAATGTTGAAACTTTATATTTAGGATTGTTGTAACATCTAGTTGTGCACCTCCCCTTTCGGTTCCATTCGACTGGATAGTTTATCTACAGAACCGCCTAAAAGATTCGAAATACATTACGCTCTATGGGCCGAAATTCATCAAAGCGTTTTTAGAGGTATTGGGCTATTTCAAACGACTCAGAAGTGATATATGCTGTAAAGAGTTAGAAAATGAATTTCTCCATTAAAAAAAGTGTCTTTATCATTTATAGTTCTGCTACAGGAACACTCAAAAGATTTCCAATACATTACGGTCAATAGCAATTTTAGGGGCATTCATCCATTTCAAGCATAATACCGTCCTACCACATAAGTTAGGTAATGGTTCGACCACGGTCACGTGCTTCCCTCAAGAACTATGCCAAAAGTCGCCAAGCTTGGCGACTTTTGGTGTGCATATTTAACTCTCAAATCTCAAAAACTATTATGAAATTTCATATATAAGAATGTTGTAACATCTAGTTGTGCATCTCGATTTTTGGTTCCAATCTACTGGAGAGTTTATTTACAGGACCACCGAAAAGAATTTCAGTACCTTAATGTCTATGGACATCTTCATTATAATACAACTGTAGTCAGTCATTGTTTGGTACATGCCCAAAATCTCGCCGTCTGTCCTCGACCTTGGCGAGTTTTGGCGAAATATCGCCAAATTTGGCGATAGTCAGTCATTTGGTCCATGCCCAAAGTATCGCCATTTGTCATCGTTCTTGGCGAGTTTTGGCGAAATATCGCCAAATTTGGCGATAATCTGTCATTGTTTGGTTTATGCTTAAAATCTCGCCAAATGTCGTCGACATTGACGAGTTTATCCGAAATATCGCCAAATTTGGCGCCAAAAATTATTTCCTATTTTGTATAACTCTAAAACTTTAACCCGTAGATTTTTTAACTTTGTATTTAGAACTATTGTAATATCTAACTGTTTTCAATATCTTTTTTGACAGCAATCGACTGAGAATTTATTTACAGTGTGAGCCAAATGACTTTGAATACATTGAGGTGTATAGATGCATTCAATTCATTGAAAGTCTGTGGTCAATGTACTTTGGCTATCCCCAAAATCTCGCTGACTATCTCAAGTTTGTCGGCTTTTGGTGAAATATCGCCAAATAAAGTGTCAGAAGGAAATCTTTCAAATTGAAATCAGCTTGGCGATATCGAAATATTTGGCTAGAAATCGCTAAACCTTACTATTATTGATATTTTATCTCTTTCAAACAAATAAATTTAGAGGAAGTGCTTCGAAAATATTTTTGATCTAATGGACGTGCAAGGAAGTCATGTGTTGGACACATCAGATTTTTTTTTTTTTTTTGCGAGACGTAACAAACATTTTTGACATTACAATATAGGGATTTTGCGAGACGAGACAAAGTTTTTTGGCTGTTTTGCGAGACACTTGTTTTCGACTCGCGTACATCCTTATGTTGTACATAAGGATGATATTTAACAATATCTCTTATTTAACAACTCTTTGATATTTAACAATATCTACTGCCTTAGAGGTGGACTTTCATCCTAAAGAAGGAAAACAAATTCTTAGTACTCTGAGATTGGGGGACGATCGCAACCTCCCCTATCTTGGTGACTTGGTTGTAGATTCGTAATCATTGGCGTACCTAGGTAAAATAGAGTCCAAGGCAGACAGCAAAACTGCGCTCTTAGTAAAAACACCATCGATCGCTTCGTTTGTAGGGTCTTTCTTAAAATTTCTTTAGAATAACCATTTAAAATTGGTATCTGTCGTGAGAGTTCATTAAACAAATGAAAAAACTGTCATATTAGGTTTTAAAGAGTTCAATTAAAAATAAATATTTTAGTCATACTGAATTTAACCTGTTTGCTCCCATCGTTGCAAAGACGCGACGGCAGCTATTCTCCCTTCTGTATCCCGGCATGCACTGGTGTAGTCGAAGGGGGACGCCGTCCCCCTACTTTTTCACTTCAGCCCATACGTCCCCCACTTTTTATTCTCAGGGGGAACGCTCATTTACAACTTTTTTTTTTTTAAATTCTGTTAAGAATTAAAATTTTCGATTTATTCGCGCGAGAGCAAGTACATTGGTATAAAATTCAAAAGGAAACTTTTGAATGTTTGAATCGACTTTACAAATGGCTAATGTAAGAGTTTCTTAAACACTTCAGTAGTGAAAACATATCCATAAGAATAGAACAGATTATAATCTTTCCGAACGCACTCTTGGTCTCTTCCGAACGCACTCTTTCCAAATGGCCGAAAGAGTGACAAAAATCGGGGTAGCGAACCAATAGTCGCGTACCAATCCAAAAGAAAATCTGTCCCTTTGACATTGGATTGTTGCCTCACCATGGCACAGTGGTTATGTAACTGGAAATGGTAGATGGGCGAAGTGTGAAGGTCCCGGGTTCGGGTTCCATTGCGCGTCCGTCGACCTAACTGTTCGGAGTTTTCCGTGGTTCTCTCCGAAACTTTGCGTAAATACGGGTTAGGACCCGTTAGAAAGACCCCTACGGAAGGCACCCCCTCTTGTGTTGTCTTTCTGACGAGGATTTATAAGCGGGTTTCGAGCCAAGCACAAAAATCCGCTATAGGTGTTCGCAATAGCAACAACAACGTTGGATTGTTGACAAATGTAAATGGAAAAAATTAAGTAGCTCCCATCGCGCGTCGGTAACAGTTCGGAGTTTTCCCTGGTTTTCTCCGAAACTTAGCGTGAATACGGGTTAGGACCCCTTAGAAAGACCTCCAACAGAGGGCACCCCCCTTGTGCTGTTCTTCTGACGAAGATTTATAAGAAGGCTTCGAGCCAAGCCCACAAATCCGATTACATGTTCGCAACAGCAAATTAAAAAGCTTGCACGGCTGATCAAAAAGACTTAGTTTAGATTATTAACAAGTAATAAATAATTTAACAATCAGATCATTTTAATTATTTAATAAACAAATGATGGTTAAATTAGTTTTATTGGTTGTTTAAGGAATAATTACAATTAATGAATCCGATAAGTTGAGGTTAAATTACGTCAAAAATGAGCGTCCCCCCACTTTTTTTCTTAGGACTACAACGCTACCGGCATGGGTCTTTGAATGCACCTGAGGCGGGACAGCGTTTGTGCGAGAGCATTTTCTGGGCTACAGTAGAGGCATTCAGCGGTTCGAGAAAGCAACAATGGGTACAGAAGGGACAAATGTCATTGTCGTGTTCTTGCAACGATGGGAGCGAACAGGTCAAATGCTTCTTTCGTTGCGTTAATCTCGCAACGGCAATATGCGCGCAGTTTCAAGAATAGCCCTTGGCACGTGCTCTATATTCCATACCCTAGACTACTAGATACTCCAGTCCCTTACTACCTAAAGCTTCTCCACCTAGAACACTAATGGGCAACACCCCGTCCGCGAGCCGGATGTGGTTCGAGACGGATTTTGATCCGGCCAGCGGAACATATCAAAACTCTGTACAAAAATAATATAACCATTCAAAATCCCAATAATACGACCCGCGACTTCGCCAATATCCTAAAATTTGGCCCGCAACTTATTAAAGGTTGCCCATACCTGGCCAAGAATGTCAGTGGCCCAACTCACTTAATTTAGGTACGGCAAAATGGTATAAGCCAGTTCAAATTAGATTCTAGATTTCTGTAATTAAAAAAAAATGAAGTGAAAAAGGTTTAGCTTCCTCTAGAATTACGCCCACGGCCGGAGCTTTAGCTTTCTTATCGGAGGTTCCCAGCTAAGGGGGGGGGGTTCATTCTATTAAATATAAAATTTGATTGGCGATAAATTGTACTATAAATATCTGGTAAAAACTTTCAATAGCACTAAAACCCGAAGTATTGGAGGTTAAGGCAACCGTTGTTGTTGCAGCACTCACTTCACTGCACCAAAGCAAAGCAAATGCCACAAAAATATTTTAAGTTCTTTATAGTAAATTGTTTTTGTTACTCACTAAATTATAAAATTTACAAAATTAATATAATGTTTTTAAATTTTAATATAAAGTTTTAAAATTTTGAGTAAAATTTAAATCTTTTATCGTATACTATTTTGAGCGATGGACTAAAAAATGAGTATTTGGCTATAATTAGCGTTTGGGCGTAGACTAGGCTGGGCTCCGTAGTTCCGGGAATGATTATATTAAAGTTATTTTAAAAATATCGAAGTAGATGGTTTTTTACTGCATCCCCTCACCCCACCCCCAAACACACACACACCTAACTCAATTGTCGGATTTCCTGTCGGTAATTTCGATTATAACCAACTGACCTAGATATTCCGTCACTCATCCGTTGTCTTCAGTTCAATCAGTTATGTCACTAGTTCCGTTCAACGTTTTCTCCGGTGGTTAAACGCCTCGGTCACTTCCGTGTTTTGCGTTCTTTGTTCACCTGCTACATTTTTTTTTTCTGTAAAAGAAATATTCTTTTGTTTTCTATTATGTTCGTGATTCTACAAATGAAAGGGGGCGATTGAATTTTTAGTACTAAAAACATTTCTTTTTGAGGTATCAGAACACTACAGCACTGACAGATTAATGCAAGTTTGTGTGAAAAGAGGGGGGGGGGGCGGCGGTTAGCTATAAGATTCACATACACATACACTTTATGGAAGTAAAATAGGATCTTTTACATTATTATTATTTTTATTTTTTTCCACGGGATCGGGAGGGACGGTCGCCTCCTCTAATACGTCCTTGCAGTAGGATTACAAGATTTTGCTGTAAAAAAAATAAAATGAAACGGAAGATTTTTGTGAAATATATTAAACAGAAGTTAAAAACTATAAGAAAAAACAAATTAGGGATCCAATATAACAGAAATGTGGGTTACGGCCAATTATCTACTCTAGGGATCTAGGCTGGGGGGGGGGGGAATTGCCCTCCGTGGGGGACTTTCTAAAGGGTCCTAACCCGTATTTACGCGAAGTTTCGGAGAAAACCAAAGAAAACTCCGAACGGTTAGGTCGGCGGACGCGACCTGGTTTCGAACCAGGCACCTTCCATCTCCCAGTTCAAAGCGCTATCGCTATGCCATTGGTCGGGCAACAACAGCATTTTTGGAGTGCGAAAAAGATTCTTCAAAATATTGCCCTGGAGCTAAATATGAAAATGATAGTTCCATAGTATGGAATCTACATTAAAACTAAGGACCCTAATACAAGAAAGACCTTGAAAAGCAGAGCCGGATTTAGAGGTGTGGAGGCCCTGGGGCAACAAGAGTGGTGGCCCCTAATTATTTCTGAAACAAGTTAACAATATTTCGGACGACCAGTGGGTTCACCGTTAACGCATAGCCTTGAGATCCAGGGTTCGATTCCCGGGGAGGTAGACTTTATTTATACAAGAAATAATGTCTACTTATTGTGTGGTGTTACACTCTTAATGTAATGTGGATATGGCTATCTGACTTCTTTGGGGATACAGGTCGTGACGTAATTTTAAGCAATTTTTTCTTTCAACGTATAACATATAGAACGTATACATTTTATCATACGTATAACTAGCTGACCCGGCAAACGTTGTTTTGCCATATAAATTATTCCTGGGATTATTTTAGTAGAAAGAAATGACTAACTTGTTGTAAGTGAGTGAAGATGTGGTATATGAGTGGAAGAGGCATGGAGCTGCTGGAATGTAAAAACAACACAATACCAAACATTTATAATTTTAATTCATTGTAATTTATTCTTTATATTTATATATATCGCTAATTACAATATTTTTACAAAAAAAATATCAATCCCTTAACTGAATAGAATGAACAATATTTTTTGTTATCCCATCTTTAGCTAACACAAACAAACTGCATGGTTTGCCCACTCGAGCGCACGCCACGTATAATTGTCTCAAGGCCAAACTATGTTTGGCCTTGAGACTTATTGATAGTCATTCCATAAAACATTTTGTCCAAAAAAATAAATAAATAAAAGAATGAAAATCTGAAATATTTTCAGATTTTAAATACGTACTATAGTGTTATATTAAAATCGTATCAAAATTTATGCGCCGTCCCTATTTTTCTTCCATATTCCATTAAGTTGGAAAGTGTATCATTATTCATGACTGTGCTGTATTTTTCTTTCTTGTTTCGTAAAACCCATCTTTGGAATCGAAATCTATCTTAAAATCGCCTACTAAAACTATTTTACAATATTCGCCAAGTATATTACAACTACACTTCATCGTTCTATATATTGTTTCAAATGCGCATCATAATCCATGCGTGTACCATGTTTGTCTTTCTTGGGTTGATTCCTACTTTAACGCCTCGACTCTCGACAAGGTGGCGATCATTAAACATATGCAGTTACCATGACTTTTTTTTGCATTTATGTGGCAATCGTAATTTAGAATTAAAATGGCGATTTGGAACAACATGTAAGTAAAGCATGCCGTTACATTTTTATTTATTTTGGATTGCCAATTAATGTAGTTTTAATAATTAAGTGTCTTCAGATTCCTTAACTGGTGCGTTTATCGCTAGTTCGTTTACTTTAGTTTTCATCTAGTTCTTTTGGCGCTTTGAAACGGTACTTACGTATTATCCCGGCGGTCACTTCAACCAAACTACTTTTTCGTAGATTTTAAATACGTTGCCAATCGTATTCCAAACCATCAACAATTTCATGTGCCCGGCATTTATCTAGGTGAAAAATTGCTTGTCTTGGCGGACCGCCCGGATAATATGTAAGTACCGTTGAAACTTGTGCATAACTCCCAGAGACCCATGACTGCAAAGCTCGCCAAAGTACGGGGATTTTTTAGGTTGGCGAGAGTGGGAACATTAAAATAGGAATCAACTCTTTCTTGTACCATAAAACACATCTTTGGAATTGAAATCTATCTTAAAATCGCCTACTGAAACTGTTTTACAATCTTTGCCAGGCATATTCTTCCTGTAGGCATATTCCAACTATATCACAAAGACATTTTAAATACTGTTTGGAATGGACATCATAATCCATGAGTGTACCATGTTTTCCTTTCTTGTTCCACAGAGCGTTTCTTCAAAATAGAAATCTATATTAAAATCGCCTAATAAAACTGTTTTACAATATACGCCAGGCGTTTTCTAAATATACTCGAAATATATTTATAATAAATTGTCACGTTTTGGCACCACATTGAGCGATCAATTATCAAAAATTGCAAACCTTGTGCGACTTTCATCATTTTATTAGCGCCCCCCACGTTATCTGGCAAACACATTCGAAAAGTGATTCGGCACGCTAATGTCTACACAGAAAACCTGATTGAAATTAATAGCACTCTGGGGCTAAAAATTTTGGGGTGGACCGCCCTTATGACTTAGGGGTATGAGACATAATTAAAAACCTATTCTCAGACCTAACGAGTATATATATATATATAATTTCATTAAAATCGATTGAGCCGTTTCGGAGGAGTATGGTGACTAACACCATGACAGGAGAATTTTATATATTAGATATAACAATAACATGTAATTTTTTACAAGTACTCCGTAACATGATGCATTATAGTATATTTTTACCGATGTGGATGAATTCATTTCTTAAGTATTTAATTGTGTGATGATTTACTTTGTGATTGTTTCTCACAAATACACACGATTTATCGGATAGGAGATTAATATTAACCATTTTGACAATTGAATCGGTGAGTGCAGATACCACCTCAGTCACAAAAAGGAAATTTTTCAGGAGAGAGAACAAACTTCATAACTCCTCCAAATTTTCAAATATTTAAACTTTTTTCTTTCCTCTGTCATAACATGCATTTATGTTTCTGTCATGCAAATATTACCTAATTTCGACATCAATTAGGCCCAGGAAAATTTAAATTTTGATTCGGACTAATGCTGTTTCTGCACTCAACTGGTTTTTAGTCAGCTGATAACTTGGAAAAAGTTAATCATTCAAATAAATCAAATCACCATTTATTGTCTAACAATATTTATGGTATACAAAAGTCAAGAACATGAATTTAGGAGAAAGAAAGTGCTTTGCTTGCAGAAAATTATTGACATAAAAATCTAACACTGAAGCTGGAATAACTATTTCTTAGAAAACCGACCCTAGTGCAGGTCAGGTGGCCAATAATAGTGTTAAAATAGATCATTCTCGACGATTGATTCATTGTCGTGTGTCGACCATCGTTCGAAAAAGAAGCCCCGTATCTACGAAACTACTCAACAGACTAACGTTGTTCTTGCCCTCAACACGCATCTTGCCTTTCTAAGCTTATTTTCATCGAAAACGATTTTTCGCATTTTTGTGACTGAAGTGGTTTCTCCACTCACCGATTCAATTCGAAACGCGCTTTGGAATGTCAGGGACGAGATCGACGAAAAAGGAAAAAGTCTGAATGCATGCGAGAACATTTGAGCAATAATACTTTTGAATTTCAAGTTCAATAAATATTGCAATTGATACTGATATTAAATCTATCCTATTTATATACAATTTTGCCTTAATAAAAAATTCAGAAAATTTTTGAAAATTGAAAAAACTGAATTTTTATGGAACATTGAAAAAGTCTGAAGAATCTTATCCCTGAAATGTACAAAACGAAAAATGAGTGAAAAAAGTGATAGAATTAGTCTTCCATTGTCAGAATTTTATTTTTTTAAAAATCATTTTGCACATCATTCGGTATTCGTTGGGAAATTTTTCGTTAAAATGTCTATTGTAGGGCCCCTCATTAGTGGAGGCCCCGAGATGCAGCCCCGGTTGCCCTCCCCTAAATCCGGCCCTGTTGAAAAGATTTATGAAATCAGTCTGCGCTTGACACAACTATTTGCCGAGTCAAAGTTGGCTGCAGATAAAGATAAGTACTTTTCCTTTTGCAGAGTACCTATGCTAATATGCAAAGTGAGTGTGTGTGTGTGTGTGGGTGGGTGGGTGTCTGTTTTTCATGTTTAATGTAGTTTATTCTTATCCTATCCATGAATAAATATCAAATAATGTGCACTTTCTGCCGTAAATGGCTCATATAATGAAACTTTAATAAATTTTACATAGCAAGTATTTTTTCACTGGTGATTATTGTAATACGTTAGAAACGGTGTTACGGGGAAGAAAAAAATGTAAAAGCTAGAAATCAGCAAAAACTCTTACAAAATACGCAAAAACCGTTAAGACTTGATAGCCCCGTAGAACACATTAATACGGCAAGCTGTGGAATGAACTGTTAAGAATTTTCGGAGTGACCCGCTCGTCAGAGGTTAAATTTAGTCTAAAAATCAAATAATTAAAATTTGCATTTTGTTGCATATAAATCGGTGAACTAGAACACGAGATAGGGAGTTTTGGGTGTCCCCATTGCTTAACATAGGGTTTGGCAATATCGCTTAGCTGACTTCAGTTTTGGAAAATTATTTTTGGCTTAAAATTTGGCGATATTTCTCCAAAAGCTCTCCAATCTAGGCGGCATTTGATTAATAGGGCCACGCAATCGTAATAGTATTATATCGTTAATAAAAGTGACCAATGGGAAATGTTGCCGTAGATGGAGTTACGGCGAAAGTACTGGAAATTTTGACAAAAGCTATAAAAGAGTAAGTTTCTCCATAGTTCAGTTGTGCGCTTGTAAGGTGAGCATATGTATCTGAGAGAGCCACAAAGCCCTGTATTGTGTATGCTTTTATAAGCAATATTTTGGGTGCTTTAAGAAGCCTATTTGTGAATTCATTGTTGTATGATGAGGAGCGGATGACAATTTTGCTCGAGAATTTCCACTCAGTTTTTAGACTATGGAAAGATTTTATTGAATGAAAAATACAGCATCTGTGATAAGCTGACTGTTATGAATCAAGTTACTGATTGTTAATTCCTATGAATTGTGTATATCAGATTGTTCATCAAATTTCTAGAATGAATAAGATGTGTTCCATCTTGTCTAGTAGACTGATGTTGCATTTTGGAGTACGCTAGAAATTTACATGTCGGGAGAAACTCAATTATAATGATAACAATATTTAATGAGGAACAAAGATACAATTTTTCTTGATTAAATAAGCCATACAGGTTCGAAAATAAAAGTATCGAATTGTCCCGTATGATGTAGGTTCGCTACTTAAACTGCGCGGAAAAGTCCGGAGCCACTATCAAGGTTTTCCCACAAGACAGGATTTCTCCTCCTAAAAGTCTCGGCGAATCGGTGGTCGATTCCTGGTCTTTTCCCGTAGAAAAAAAAAAAAAAATGTTGTCAAGAGTCCCAGATGTTCAATACGTCTAGGACCAACTAGAGCCACAGAGGCCTCATCAGAGTCAGGACATCTCTCTCTGAGATCTCAGCACAATCTCCTCTCTCCAGCCCTCGTGGTCACTTTCCCAGGGATGCAATCCTTTTGGGGTCGGAGGTTGCCAAACTTGTCCATATTTCTCCCCTTTCACTGGGGATTTCATCAGCTTGTCCAAGCAAGTGCAAAATTGGTAGAGGGCACAGTATCTGCCTGTACATTCCAATCATCCGTTCGAATAGAAAGCTAGAGAACTAATAAACTCTACACTGATTACTAGAACTTTCCATATACACTGGACTTAAAGCTACAAACCCGAAAGCAGAATTTTCTGCAATAATATAAAAGGCTAGAAAAAGAAAACTCTCTCTACACACACTCTGTGGCTCTAGTTAAAATTCCCAAATAGCATTTTGCAGTTGAAACAGGGGATCAAACGTCCACCTGCTTTAGCATTTGGACTGTACATGAAATGCACATGAGGAAGTTTTTTACAAAGCTTAGTTCAAAAAATGATCCAAATTAGTTAATAAATGCTCAAAAACTATTGAACAAATGTTAAAATTGTTTGTAGATTTCGCATTAAGTCATTTCCATTGATATACAATAGTTATCATTCATTAAGGAAAATCAATAAACAGACGATTATTCAAAATGTAACATGTAAAATTTAATGAAACTGATCCACAGTATGTAACAGAAAGTAAGTTATAATACAGTGGCTCTCAACCAAGAGGGGGAAGAGAGGGGAGGGGTGCCGCTGACTGTATTTCTATGAAATGAATAGCAAAATATTTTCATGTTTCTGTCTCTCTGGTATGAAACACCCTTTCTCTTTTTCGTGGAAAGTATCAGTTTAAACACACTAGATCACAGCTAAAGATCAGTTGAAACACAGCATTATTGTCAAAGAGTCCAATATCCTACAGTGGTATTGGCAACAACACAAGTCAGAATTGAATTTCAGATATGTCTATAGAATGTGATAGAACAAATTTTATCTGAAATAAAAACATACCCTTTTTTTTCTTTTTAACTTGATGAATCTATTAATGTTAGTTAATGCTCTCAGTTGAGCATTTTTGTAAGATATAACCATCTGGAAGATAATCAAGAGTTCCTTTTTTGCAAATCATTAAAATCTTGTAGAAAAAGGTGAAAACTAAATTGACGGGGAAAGAAAATGCATATTATTCTCGTCATAAATACTATCTAGGCTTTGGTATCAAAGCTACAGAACAGATATTGTAAAGTGAATATAGGGGTATTTACCATGTTTGAAATACTATGGCTTTGGTATGAAAGCTACAGAACAGATATTGTAAAGTGAATATAGGGGTATTTACCATGTTTGAAATACTATGCACTAAGATAGAAGAAAAAATGGAATCGGAAATAAGAATTGCAGTTCATATGGGAGACAGAATTAATAACCACCTTGCACTTTAAATCTGAAATTCAGAGGTATTTCCCAAAGCTTAATGAACTTGAACAAGAGACTCCATCCATTTCACATATCTTAAGATGTCGCTGATCTTCCTGATGAAATGCAGGATAAATTATTGTTTTTTATTTCCTTGTTTTACTGGTCAAACATGGTGGATGCGAGAGGTGGTTGGAAATATTTTTGAAAAGTCTAAAAGGAACACAATTAAAAAGAGTTTGAGAACTACTGCTACAAAATAACATGGAAAGAAATTACCAGACACTTAAGGTCTTATAGAAATTAGCATAAGTATAAAAACCAGGAAAATTGGATAATATAGGAAAAGTGCCTTCAACGATTTCTTAGAAGCAAAACAGCACAGACAGGGATGTGTTATGTTGTCAATTATGCAGTCAATCAATTCCAGGAAGTGAGAGTCATTGCGCTTGCAAAGCAGCTGCAAGTGGGGTAAGGGTCTGAGAACAGCTATACGACTTCCTAAAGTATCCCAGATATGCTTGATGGGTCTGGTGATCGAACTGGCCACTCCATGTTTTGAAGATAATCATCCACAGTGCAAGCCTATGTAGTGCAGCATTGTCTTCCTGAAGCAGGAAATCATCGCTTATTGCCCGGCACAAGGGTGAACATAAACATCAGGAATGTCAACTCCATATGGTCAATCTGAGTTCCACATGGAAATCCATGAGGTCTGTACAACCATTCAAAGATATACCAATCCAAACAACAAGCAATGCCTCAGCATCTCTTTCAGTGGTGGATCTAGAAACTCTTTTGGAAAGGGGGCTAAATTTTGGAAAAAGCTTATTTCACCCAAACAAAATGCACAATAAAGCAAAATTTTAGTCGAAACCAATGTCAAAAATTTTGGGAGAGGCTAAGTTATATATATAAAAAAAAAGATCATTAAAAAAAATAAGATCATTAAAAAATCTACATTTTTAATTGTGAACCATTATGAGAAAGAAATATTGGTTTAGTGCTCCTCTTAGATTCAGCACTACAAACCAAGACTTTCTGCTCCTACACGATTTGCTTTCCTCTCATTGTTCTTTAGACACTAAATTCAGACTAGATGTACTTTATAAAACTATGCTGAGTGCTTGGGGTACTTAGGAGAGTGTCTAGTAGAACTTGCCTTTTTTTAGTCAGAAATTCCTATGGATGCTGAAAAATGACTTTAGATATAGAAAATTCCCCAGGAATGATTCATAACCTGAGTAAGTTTTTAGTACATTAAAAGCTTGTTTCTCTAATTGGTTCCAATGAAACAGAATTGAAAAAGATGCCATTGTCTTTGGATAATTTGTTTAAAAAAATACCTTGTCTTTTAAAATTATAGTATCCCATATGATTTTCTTATCACCAATCCTGCCTTTCTATTGGGTCAACAAGCTGTACTAGACACTGTTATAAACACAAATCTATGCCAGTTAAGAAACTTTCAGAAAAGAATTTGTAGTGAAACATGATGGTTTTCATGTACTGTAATGAAGGTGGGCAAACTTAATAGAAAAGTTAATTTTTTTAAATCATTAATTCGCTACTCAAACTGTTAACTTCAATAATTGTTAAGGCATCAACTTTTCAAAAAGATCTAATATTTCTTATTCAAGGCTAATGCAAAAAATAGTAATAATTAGCTATTAATCATCATTTTGCATTTAGCACATGTTTCTCTTCATAAACATTTGCATATTAAAATTGTCATCTGACACAGATGATCATTTTACTCGTGAAATATTTTTTCATAGAAAAAAGATGTTCAACTACAGCACTAGATGGAACAGCAGTATTATATTTAATAAACAGTTTTATTAAAACTGGTTTGTCAAGAAATTTAGCATCTGCAACAGTCTTTTGACTTAGAATCCAGCTAAATTAAGACCAAATTATAAGTTTTGATTTTCAGAGATTTGTAGCTTTTGGTATTTGCTTCAGACTAATTAACAATGCTGAAAAATCACCTTTCTTCATTATTTCAGGAAATTCAATTTATTGGAAGTTATTAAAAAGAACCTTTAATACTTTTTAGGTTAACTTATATAAAAGTTAAATCATTAAGCGATATGTTACCTTTGTTAATAAAAAAAAAGGTGTATCCAGAATCCCCCCCCCCCACCCCCACTCCGACAGATACAGGTCATTTCTTTTTGTTCAGACGGTATGGGCAATTTTTTCTACATATATCCAGCTCACCTCTAGTACTGTGCGATTTTGTTTTAACAGAAATATTATTTTATTTGTTAATATGAAATATAGGTAAAAGTGAAGCTCATTGTAATGAGATTTTATAGTATTTTCTAAAAAAACTGGGAAGTGACCACTACAGGGTGACTGTGCCAGATGGAGGAGGCTTGGAGAGACAGCGCTGGCCTAAGCCGTAGTGCTTTATATGAAAAAGAATCTTAGGGGGGAAAAAAAAGCATAAATTCAATATTCATTAATTTTATGTAACATGATTTAAGAAGAACAATAAAATCGGAAACAATCTACATTTTCAAAATTCATTCCCAATTAGTTCTTATCTTTAAAACTGTATTTGCCAAAGGAGAAAATGTTACTGTATACATGATAGTTTATTACAAAAAAAGTTTTATACACATAATACTTTGTATGATACATTATTTTAATTTACAGGCTATGACTCGGTAATTATCATGTGTCATTAACACTATTTTTACTCTTGATGCTCTTTTTATGTTTCTTATTTTTAGAAGTCTTTGGTTTAGACTTTTTAGATTTTTTATTTTGAGAAATGTCCTTTTCCCCATCTATTATTTGTTGCTTGCGTTTGTAATTTTCTTTTCGCTTATCAACTTCTTGTCCTTCAAGAGAAATTGCAGCTTCCCTGAAAGCTACTTCTACTTGCAAAAGAATTTCCATTATCTTTTTATCTGAAAAAAATAAATAAACAAATAAATTGTAAAATATTTAAATTTCTAAGAAAATATATATTTTTATCATAACTACATTAATTTTAAGAATATTTCTATATTTTTAAAATTTTAAGGTATTTAACTATAAAATTGGTAAAATATATGAGGATGCATTATTTTTATTTTCTATGGTAGTGCAATTCACATTTTCTCTGATATTACATCTTTGTTCCCTAAATATTGTAATGCAAACTCTTAAAAATATTTATTCTTAAAAAGAATATATATATATATATATATATATATATATATTGAAATAGTACCTTTTCAGTTTAACCAACTATATCTATAAATAAACCTTCTATACAGGAATTTCAATGTAATAAATTCATTAAAGCACCAATTCAATAAACTGACAGAATAGAAAAAGAAAAAAAAATCTTGTGCAGTGTGTTTTCCGGAAATTTATTCACTTTCTTTTAGAAATTTTTTGTCAGAATTTCAAACTCCATTTCTTTATCCTACTTCCAGGTGCTTATAAACTCAAAAATTTATTGAATAAAGCAAAGAATTAGTTCTCAAATACAACTGCGAGGAGTTATACTCATTCTCTCATTAAAAAAAAAACCTCTGAAAGCCTCCCTAAAATGTCCTTTGAGAATAACAATATAGAAATGGTATGGCTAGGAACTTCCCATCACTCCTGCCCCATTAGAACTGATGAAAATGTCTTAGATAAAGTGAATTATCAATGTTTTTTCCTGACAGTAAAAGCCTTGCAATTTTTTATTAAAAAAATTACTATGCTTACACAAATCAACAGTCTATAACATATATTTTTAATAGCTGATATAACATAAAACTAAAAACCATACAATTATTAGAGCATTTTTGAGGCAGTTTCACTCTTATCTTCAGTATTTCATGTCACATCACTTCCATATTTTTAAGTTATAATAAATTGAAAAACAGATTTATGCTCAAGAATTTCTTCTCTAGAGCACTTTTTAAAAATCAATCAACTTTGAAATAAATTTGGTACTAACTGTTCCCGTAAACATGTTGAGCTAAACACAATTTTTATGAAAATTTTGTACTGTTTAGTAAAGAGAATTTGTATTGTTTAGTAAGGATGAAAAACAAATACCTGATATTCTGAGCTCAGTGAGTTCAGTTTTTATTTCTTTTTCAATATTCTTTAGAGCTGGAATATCTCTTTCTGTAAGTAATGTAACTGCTTGCCCACCTCTGCCAGCTCTAGCCGTTCTTCCTACACGGTGAATATAGTTTGTAGGAAATGGAGGAACATTATAATTAATGACTAAATCAACCATTGGTATGTCCAAACCTATAACAACAAATACAAAATTTTAAATCCGTTCACTAATATGTTAAAGTTTTCAGTCTCATTTATTATTGACTAACTGCATGCTTGTTCTTTGCACGGCAGGAAACAAAAATTTCCTTACATGTGTAATTTGAATGTGTAAATTCCAGTGATGTGGAATCTTAAAAAAAAAAAACTTTTTTACTCTAGACGTAAAGTTCGTGTCATTAGTTCTAACCTGGCATCACTGTAATATAGTGACTCAAAAAACTATGTCCGTGTCATTCGCGATCAGAAAAGTGAAAAGCTTGATGGTTTGCAGAAAACTCCTGACTTTCAAAATGCCTTATTTTTACATCATAATGAGGCGTAGCCACGGGGGGCGGGGGTCATAACCCCCCCCCCCATGAGGAATTTTTTGCCATACAAAATGTATATTCTTCACTAAATTATCACACACATGTATGCATATATGTGAGTTGCAGTAGTCGTAACCCCCCCATGAAAAATTTCTGGCTACACCCCTGATCATAATGTATATTCTTCCCCCTCACTTTCGGTTGAAGTCATAGCATTAAATTCCTCAGACACTACAAA
This sequence comes from Cheiracanthium punctorium, assembly GCA_038373885.1. NCBI lineage: Eukaryota > Metazoa > Arthropoda > Arachnida > Araneae > Cheiracanthiidae > Cheiracanthium > Cheiracanthium punctorium. The sequence goes on from JAWZYV010013482.1 coordinate 252,483, forward strand.
AAATGGACAACCATTAATTTAACAATAGTTGCGCACCTGCTCTTCATACATAAAGAAGCGAATATTTTACTAAAAGCATACCTGTATGTCAGTGCCGTAGCCAGAAATTTTTCGTGAGGGGGCAGGGGGGTTACTACCACTGCAACTCACATATATGTATATGTACGTGTGTGTGGGAAGAATATACATTTTGTATATTCTTCCCACACACACACACACACATATACATATAGGGGGGGTCATAAACCCCCCCATGAGGAATTTTTTGCCATACACAATGTATATTCTTCACTAAATTATCACACACATGTATGCATATATGTGAGTTGCAGTAGTCGTAACCCCCCCATGAAAAATTTCTGGCTACACCCCTGATCATAATGTATATTCTTCCCCCTCACTTTCGGTTGAAGTCATAGCATTAAATTCCTCAGACACTACAAAAAATTGACAACCATTAATTTAACAATAGTTGCGCACCTGCTCTTCATACATAAAGAAGCGAATATTTTACTAAAAGCATACCTGTATGTCAGTGCCGTAGCCAGAAATTTTTCGTGAGGGGGCAGGGGGGTTACTACCACTGCAACTCACATATATGTATATGTGTGTGTGTGGAAAGAATATACATTTTGTATATTCTTCCCACACACACACACACACATATACATATAGGGGGGGTCATAACCCCCCCCATGAGGAATTTTTTGCCATACACAATGTATATTCTTCACTAAATTATCACACACATGTATGCATATATGTGAGTTGCAGTAGTCGTAACCCCCCCATAAAAAATTTCTGGCTACGCCCCTGATCATAATGTATATTCTTTCCCCTCACTTTCGGTTGAAGTCATAGCATTAAATTCCTCAGACACTACAAAAAATGGACAACCATTAATTTAACAATAGTTGCGCACCTGCTCTTCATACATGAAGAAGCGAATATTTTACTAAAAGCATACCTGTATGTCAGTGCCATAGCCAGAAATTTTTCGTGAGGGGGCGGGGGGGGGTTACTACCACTGCAAATCACATATATGTATATGTGTGTGTGTGTGGGAAGAATATACATTTTGTATTGAAAAAAAATTGACCATGAGGGGGGGGGGGCTGCTTATGACACCCCAATCTCCTCTTAGTTACTCCAGAGCTGCATGTGACAAAATAGAATTTCATTTTTTAAAAAGTTCAAGTAATCTCCTCTGTTAAAATTACTGTGGGATATATTAATGCAAATTAGAATTACTTATCGTTTAGTTGGTCGTAAGACAACCATTGAAAAATGATGAACAGAATACTTTTTAATTTCATTAAATATTTATTAACGTGGTATATTGTGATTTATTCATATTATCCTTACAAATTACTAATACTACCTATTTTTTCGTTTATATTTTAAAAGAGGGAGAAAAGAATGTTTTATCATTTGCCAAAATATCAAAGTTATGGCGGATAGAATTGAAGATGTGACAGCTTTAAAATTACTTTACAAAAATTTATTTCAAATGTTACCTTTAAATAAAAAATTTCTAAAAATCTGAAAATTATGTTTCATATTCCGAAAAAAAACTGTTCTTAAAAGAAAATTTTCTCCTCGATTTGATGATGTAAATGACGTTTTGTTGCGAGCGTAATTATGCACATTATTACAAATTATGTGAGACAAAATGCGAGAAATCGCATAAAACATAAAATAAAAAATTTCTAGGCCGAATTTTGAAAAAATCACTTTAAGATGCACAACTTCATGAGTACAAAATTTGGTGTTTATAGGTGTAGCTGTTTGTCTGTTGGTGGTGTTACTTTTATAATAAGTAGAGATATCTACTAGTCTGTTCATAATGTGCTGCTTAAATAGAATTTTATTTTCTTTAGTATTTATGGATGTTTGTTATTGATGAGTAATACTATTTTCCTTGTAACATATTAAATACATAGATATGCATATGACACATAGGGGGAAGAAAGAAAGAATATCTTTTTTTACAAACCTCGGCTTGCAAGATCTGTGGAAATTAAAAGTTTAACTTTATTGGATTTGAATTTTGATATTGAAGCTTCTCTCTCCCACTGTCTCAGGTTGGAATTCAATGCGACATTTTCAAAACCTAAGTTTTTCAGTGCAACTGACACAATTTGACATGACCTGAGGGAAAAAAATTATCAGTAACTTGTCTACTGAATGACATTAGGTACATTATTAAGACAAATTTGTAACATTGTAGTAAAAGCAATATTAAAATAAGCAATTATTTGTATTTTGCAATCATCAACAAATATTAAGTATATAAGGAAATCATCAGAAGACATTTTAATGGATTTTAGTCCTTCATCAATAGCAAGCAGTCTACACAATGGTTCACCAAAGAAGCATAAAATCAATTAAAGTATTAAATAGTCCAGTATTAGACTGCTACAAAAAACAAATAATGATGGTGTCATAATTAATAAAAAAAAGAAACATAACCAAGAACAATAGTTGCAATTTTGATAGTAAAATGAAACCCCAAGATATGGATAGCATTATTTAATTTCTTAGGTCTCCCCAAGATGCACATATTTTCCAATGTATGGAGAAAAAAATGCTTTAAAATCACCTATTCTCTTGCTTTAAAAAAAATTAAAAATATGAAGTTTATTATGACAGATTTATGCCAGTGAGCTGTTGTGTCACAGTGGTGCTCCTGGGCAAGATAGCTATAAAAAGGGTATGTAGGGCAAGTTAACCATCAATTGTACTGTGTTGCTTGAAAATACATGGACAAAAAAACTTGATTTAACTGAGTTTGATTTTTGGGATGATTATAGGGGCTCGAAGTGTTGGAACTGATATCAGCAAAACAGCTGCACCTGTGAAGTGTTTGAGAGTAGTAGTTCTTAATGTTTACAGAGAGTGAACAACCAAGAAGAAAACTGGGTCTTAATGTCAGGCTTGTGGTTGTCAGAGGCTTACTGAATGACTGCCTGAAAAGAAACTTGTTAGAGTTGTCCAGTTCAAAAGAAGAGCAGCAGAACTTCAAATAAACATGAATTTTAATCAAGGAGCAACTGTGAATATCTTTGAATGAACTGTTTGCCATACATTACACCATATAGGCTATTGAAGTCAATTACCTGTTTGAAATAGGGATGCAATGGATATCCGGCAAACATACTGCATCCGGCCTATCCGGCCAAAATGCCGGATAACTGGCAATAGCCAGATATTACAAATATCAATGCATCCGGCCTAAAATTATATACAGAGAAATAACATAAATAAACATAATAAATGAATAAATTTTAAAAACTGCAATAATAAAAAATGCAAAAAAAAAGTTTTGTGAAAATATTTTATTTTCAATACTTTTTAGTATGTATTTTTATCATGTATAGAAAAAGGGAAAAAAGTACTTCTATCTTCTTTTAAGATTGGAGTAAATTATTACTGGACGAAATTATTATACAAAAACACTGTTTTTCAATCTTTGTAAGAATTTGGTTACTTTTTTTTTTTTTACCATAAATTGACCCTGCTTATGAGAATAGTGTACTTGCTGTAGTACTGCTGGCTGGCGAGAAAATGTCCCTCCAATTTTGATGATAAAGTAAGGAAATCTGTTACATTGATTTTCCAACAGTTGAATGGAGATGTCTTTCTTTCAAGAACTGATCCTTTAAGATATTTATCTAAATCTTGAAAGAGAACATCTATGACAATGTTATTTGTATGACTTTAATTGCAGTAAAACTGGTATTAAATTCATGGAAACAATCCCAAAAGGATTTTTGAATTAAATCATTTGAAACTAATGAGAAAATTTAAAGAAAAAAATAATAGCTCAATGATTTAAGAAAACTAGTGAAAATAAAACAAAATAGAAGAAAACATACTGCTGCTGGATAACTGGATATACGGCCGAAAGTTTGGCCGGATATTCGGTACCGGTATCAGGCTGAATTCATAAGCATAGAGTTTTCAAAATTATTGGGGGCCGGGCCCCACAACCACATATGTTCACGTCAGTTGCGTAGCCAAGGGAGGGGGTTAGGGGGGTCATAACCACCCCCATGAGGAATTTTTTGCCATACAAAATGTATATTCTTCACTCCCTTATCATACATCCGTATACATATATGTGAGTTGCAGAAGTCGTACCCCCCCCCCCTGAAAAATTTCTGGCTACGCCACTGATTCACGTATATATAACTTAGTCATAGCTGCCAACTACTACGGAATATATTTAACCATTTTTTCTACATGATTTTTCGGCTTAAAATATAGCAAAATTTTTGTGCTGTGCGCGCGAACTGGTTACTATTTTGAAAAAAATAATTAAAAAATATACTATTTACAAAAAGTGGTTAATTATATTCCGTAGTAGTTGGTAGCTTTGACTTACTATATATAAGTGTAAATTATTGGAAGCGCTCGAGCTCTATGGGTCCATAGAATTCTACACCAATGTAAAGTAAGTATCCATGTTGGTATCTTCCTATCATGTTAAAAGTTAAAAATAAAAGCAAAGTAAAAAATCCAACGGAGGAAAAAAAAAAATATTTTCGATGAAAAAGCGCATTTTAGACACATATGAACTTTTCTTCATTTCATACTTTACATCGCATAATCTGATTTTAATTAACCAGAGCCTGGTGAGGGCAGCTTATAGTAACATTGTGGGTTATGTGGCGTCACAATGAATACTAAATCATGATTGAAATCAAAAGAAGAAAATTTTTAAAAGTAAAGTTTTTTTTTTAAACATTTGTAAATGGCGTGAATACTTTATATTAGTATAAATTAGTTTTCTGTATTTAGTGATAAATTATTGGGTGGGCTCAGCCCCTATTCACAATTTATTGGGGGGGCTCGAGCCCCACGGGCCCATATAACTCTACGCCTAGGGCTGAATTGATATCCATTGCATCACTGGTTTGAAAACCTCTACTGTCTTCGTTGAACAAGAGCCGACACCTCCAGTTCACAAAACAGTACAAGAATTGGACAAGAGATGACTGGAAAGGGGTCATGTAATATGATGAATTGCATTTTCCACTATATCATGGGGATGGCAGGGTGCAAATATAGAAAAAACAACATGAAAGTATGAACCCCAACTGCATTTTTTTTTTTTTTTTTTGAGAGAGAGAGAGAGAAAGAACTTACTTGCAACTTTTTGTGAAGACTATAATAGAATTGTCAGGGTATTTTCCTTGAAAATTATTGATAATCTGCACAAGACTTGCATTCTTCACAAGCACTTTAGGCAATAAAACATATCGCTGATCCAAACTTTCAACAGTGGCTACCTCACCTTCAGTTTTCCATATAAAAGGTTCAATATTGTGCATTTTGCTGATTTCTTCGAGGTTTTTCGACATAGTTGCACTAAATATTAATGTTTGTCTTTTTGAAGGTAGAACATCCAAAATAGCATCTAGCTATAAATATACACAAATACATCATGAATATAGAAAAATTATATATATGGTATTAATAAATGTATTAATATGGTATTAATAAATGTAATCAGAATAATTATCTATTTGCAAAGAATTTTGCCAAAGAGATAGGCTGGAGGTTCATAATTTTTTTAAACACATTTCAACAAACAATTTCAGTATCATTTGAAAGATTGCAAGTATTTTGTCATAATGCTGCATAGTACAATGTTGATTGCAGCAGTATTATAGACCATCATTACTGAATACCTGTTATATATATATAAATATGACATACATTCAGAGATGATCAGGATTAAATTCAATAAACCCTATTTCAATACCAAAGTGACATAGATCTCACCATTTAAAACTCAGTAACACATTTAAATTTATTATTTTTTTCTCTCTTTTCTTCTTTCTTTCTTTTTTCAAATGCAAAGTTTTCAATTGGGTTAATAAGACGATGCAAAACAAAACGTAATGGGTAAATAATGAAACTTCTACACAGCATCTAATTGAATTTAAAATCCTATTTCATTCTAAAGTGCACTGAAAAGCTCGAAATTCGTATTTTTATTTCCCTTAAAGTTCAAAAGAGGGTTGAATGTGCATTTTATAATTTTACCAAATTATAACATTCTGACAGATAGATTTTAAGATGTTAACAATTTAAAATTTATTTCTCAAAAATTTCCAATAAATGTAGGATTTCTTTGAAAAATCTCAAAAATGAGTAAATAATGTGCAGAACAAATTGTTTTTGAAAGAAAATTTTCACTTCTATCTGATGATACATCGTAGCCATTTTCATGTGGATATTATTTCCGTTCCTATAGTGAACGGCTGTTTCATTCTTCTGATTTGATTACTTAATACAATTAACAATTTTGTTCTACACTCGTATGCAGAATCTACTTAAGATATTAATGATATAAACTTTTTGATGGGAACAATTTAAGAAATGCTGGTTGTTTCATTTACTTTTCCGATTTCCCAGTCTAAAGAGATATTTGCTGCATTTGTATATAAGAAAATACTAAAGCTTAGTTGGATGTTTATGCATTCTTAACTGAATTTTGACACTCACTGTTATACATTGCACTGTTGTACATGCACATTACATACTGTTGTACAGCATATATATTCAATTTAAAAAAGAAAAATGAATTGTATCAGAAAATATGAAACACCTTAGAAAGTAAATAACAGTAAAAATAATAGATAAAATACCTGCTCCTCATACTGTCCTTCAAAAAGCCTATCTGCTTCATCATAAACTAAGAACTTAATCCTTTTAAATAAATGATCATTACCACTTTGTAAAAGATCAGCTAAACGTCCAGGCGTTGCAACGATAATTTCAGGTAGGAAAGTATTTAGTTTATGAGCTTGAGAAACCATATTCATTCCACCAATAGCAACCAATACCTAAAAACAAAAACACAGACAATTTCAAATAATTTTGTTGATTGATTGATGAGTGGTTTATATTTTTAGATGTGCAATATTTTATTAAAATGACCATAATGAAATGAATTTATAAAGTTAATAAAATTAAATAATTGAAAACTTTTTCAGTTTTTTTTTTTTTTTTTTTTTTTTTTCAAGTTTAACAATTTGCTGGCAAAAAAAATAATTTAGCCAGTTATAGTGTCAAAAACTGAAAGAAAACAACGGCAAAAATTAAATTACTAACTCATATCCAGTATGTGATAATTATTAAAACTTGCATGTTATTGTATCTATCTGCATGCCACTCAGTGAATTATTGTTTTCCTGTCTTAATTTAATTACAATATTTTACTTTACACTCTACACTTTACACTTTTTTTTGTGTTATAGCAGCCTACACAAGGGCATCTGCCTGTGTGTATGTGTGTGGGGGGGGGTGTCTTGGTCAGAGGATCTTTATAAATTAAAACAGTCTAGCTAACTAAATCTACATATATCTTAAAACACATATGTAGCTACAAACGGACTCTTTAAGACACTTTTTGATGCTTTCTGAGCATGCATATACTCTTATCGATCAATGGGTAAACAGAATGAAGATTGTCTTTACACATACAAATGGCATTTCAAGAGCAAATTCATTAGCTGAAATGAGGTGAGGCTGGGTTTTGATTTCTTTTTATTTCAATGCAAGGGGTGTTCATTTTTTGCTATTTTCTACAAGGTATATTTCTTATAACTGTAGTGGCATGAGGCTGGGTTTCAATTCCATTCTTTTTATTTTAAGACCAGGGGTGGTCTTTCGTTCCAGTTTTCAATTAGGTATCATAAGTCAGCATATGCACATGTTCTCTACCCTAGCTCACACATAGTTTGCTGCACGAATGATTAATGAGAAAAACCTGTCTCTAAACATGGATGGTGGCATGATTTTCCACTCAGCTTTTTGCCGCACTATTTTATCTTATACAGTCAACTCTCGATATCTCAACTTCGTTAATCTCAATTTTCCGCTTATCTCGATGTTGTTTTAAAGTCCTAATTTGATGTAATGTAATTCAATAGAATTGTTTCAGTTTCTATCCATAATGTGCCAACAAACATTGATGTACATAATAAAATATCAGTTATTTATTTTCCGATTGAAAGCCACTTTAACATAAGGGAAGATGTCCTTAATGCTTTGTATAAAATTAATGATTTCATACATAAGGATAACATGAAAGCAAAACTAAATAAATTAGCCAGTTATTGTTTTGATTCTGTGCAGTGACATAGCCAGAAAATTTTCATGGGGGGGGGGGGGGTTACAACTACTGCAGTTCACATATATGCATACATGTGTGTGATAAGGGAGTGAAGAATATACATTTTGTATGCAAAAAATTCCTCGTGGGGGGGGGGGGGTTATGACCCCCTTAACACCCCCCCCCCTGGCTACGTCCCTGATTCTGTGTATTATATATTCAGGGATCTGTCTACTTTTCCGACAGGGTCCTGTTTTTGTGAAAAATTTACTCATATTTTTGAGTATCTGAAATTAGCATTAAATTAGGTTTTCTAGCCAGGGTCCTGTTTTTGTGAAAATAGGGTCCTCTTTCTATGAATTTGGGAAAATATACTATTTTACAAATTTGAATTTAAAAACTATATGTATGGATGTATATAAACATCTATAGATTTTTATAAATAAACACATTAATGTTTTGCATGTGTATAGATTAATATACCTATGATTTACGAAAAATTAATTTTGGAAATAAATGCATATTTGTGAAAGATCTGCTTTTCATAGAAAGAATTTTTTGAAGGGTCTGCTTTTAAAATGAAAAATATTGTGAAGGGTCTATTTTTAAGGTAAAATATTTTGTGAAGGGCCTGTTTTTAAGAAAAAGTATTTTGTAAAGGACCAATTTTTTCCTAAACAGACCTCTGGTATTAATTCTTCTAGCATTATTCCTAATGATCAAATTGTGCATTTGTCATCAGAAAAATAAAAATATTTTGTTTCATAGTTTGATTTGATGGTATATTTTCACCACACGACTAAAATATATCTCTGAATTAGAGATTATGTGTGATTTTTGATATCTTGAATTTTAGTTATCTCGAATAATTTTGCCAGTCCTACTGACTTCAAGATGTTGAGAGTCAACTGTATTTATTACTTATGATTTTGAGTAAGTCGTAAGTAAACCATTCTTTAGATGAATCATATAATGTGTATAACATAGAAGAGGATGGAAATTGTATATTTAGGACACTTTACATATTCTTTTACAAAAACAAAGAGAATCCCCTAATTCAGAAAAAAAAAGTGCAACTCAAACAGTTCATTTATTATTTGAGATAGTTCGTAATAATTTCTGATGATCAGGATTATAAATAGATGTTAAGGCCAGTCCTGCAGAGCTCTGTGGTTCATAACACCTGGAGAAAACCCAATGCGAGCTTCAAGCAACTTCCTTCCCAAGGCGAACAGTAGGAATGACCACCGCACAAAAGGACTTATTCTCTATAGACTGAAAGACGAGGCTAAGCAGGCGAGATGCCGAGCCATTGTAAAAGCATGATGCTTCTATTACATTATTCTTTTTCTTTTTAAATATTTTTTTGTAAACATAAGTCTTAAATATTAATTGTAGTGTTTATTGCACCCCTAGCTGCCTTGTCGACTGCCCACTTTTAATATAGATAATGTCAACAAATGGGTGATATGGAGGTTATGTAGAATTACATGTGGCAACCTGAGTTTCTGCATTTTTTTATAACAGTTCTTAACTCTCATGATGGTAATATTACAGAATTTATTATATGAGAGCAATAAAGATGCAGGTCACTAGGTATGATATTTTTAAACATGAATTTGCATGGATCAGCATATGCTGGCCAGCTTGCTGGCAAGAATATTTTAAATGCTTAAGCAGATTTTTTAAATGCTTGACATATTACATCTGTTTTTTTTCCTCATTTTTAATGTATAGTTCATATTTTAGTGTTTATTTGAGTTTGTAACTAGAAGACATCTTTACCATATCCTATTGCCCTACACAATATTCTTACATATTGATTGTTCTAACCACAAGCTAATCAACTTTTACAATTAAAATTATACAATAAAAACAAGGAAAAGCCCTGCGGTCCCAGTTCATTATTTTGATTTCAGCTGGGAAGGGAAGATAGTATATTAGAAAAAAATGATGGAAAAAGAAAAAAAAAATATTCCATTCTATTTCTATCAGGTAGAACATGGAATTTAAGCAGGAGAAAAAGTTAGTACTAAAAAGAAGTACTTCATGTAAAAATCTTGTGTTTTAAAATATATTTAATCATCCTGTTTCGACAGATTTCATATAGTTGTTACTTAAATTTATCTTTTACTTACTTTTAAATTAATAGACTTCCCGAACACTTTAAACTGATCTGCAATTTGAACAGCAAGTTCCCTAGTTGGAGTTAGGATGAGAGCAAATATTCCATGAGGATCTTCTGATAACACTTGCAAAATTGGAAGGGCAAATGCTAAAGTTTTACCAGAGCCTGTATGTGATATACCCATATATGTTTCTCCTTTTAATACTTTTGGTATGCAATCATGTTGTATAGGAGTTGGCTTGCAAATTCCTATAGGGGAGAAAAAAGAAAGTTAGCTATAAAAGAAATTTTACAGTCAGGGTTGGCAAGTTTCTTCCAAAGTAGAAAAAATCTCACAGAAAATTGGCCATAAGAAATAGATTTTTTCAGAGAGGAAAAAACGCTTACTCTTTAAGAATTCCCCATATAAGTTGTAACTTTGTAAAATAAAATAAATATTTAAAAAATTCTTATCTATGACCTTAAGAAAATTTGATTAGACATATAAATATTTAATTATATATGCTAAATTAATAGTTACAGCAAACAAAATCACTCATTTGACTAAAGTTTTTCAACTATTAGATAACTGAAAACAAGAAATATTATTCAAAAAGCAAAAAATCAAAGTTATGAATTTCAGTTTTACGAGCATATTTTTTGTTAATTAAATTTCTTTAACAGCAATAAATAGTATTGGATCATTCACCATACTTTCCATAAGAAACACCATGGTATTTATGAGTTTAAAATTTAAAATTTCAGTGGGTGCAGTTAGTATCTACATGCGCTAAAAAGTATATTCCATGAATACTGCGAAGAAACATTAGCTAATCACTTCGGTACTCAACAGAAAAGACCAGTAAGTTGTTTTCTGCAAACTTTGTTTTGTTTATCTGTATTCTATATTTTCCCCCTTAAGTGCCTTAATCACCCTAAATGAGATCTTGGAAGAGTGACATCAGGTTGAACAGATTCTGTTCTTATTCACTGTCCCTAGATGAATCTTTCCAAGCCCCTCCCCTTTCCAATATAAATATTGACTGTGTTTCTTTGTAAAAAGCTGATGCAACTTCAATTTTGTAACAATCAGAGATGCAATAGCGAGATCTACGACATTCTTTCCCTTTCTTCCCCCCTTTTTAAAAGTAACATAATACAGCCAAATCCCAAAAATCAGGCATGCATACACAAGCATAACAGTGAAACTAGCAGTTAACTAAGATTGAAATTTAACAGTGAATGCCACATTATTTATCATCATGGTAAATTATTTTCAAGTTAGCAAAGTGTCAATTTTCCAAACCTTATTCCTTTTTTTTAAATATTATAAATACTAACTGGTGGGAATTTTTGTGATCAAGCCTTTCTCACAACAACGCCAGGATAGTTAATGTGTGGTCAGGGCCAAATGCTAAGAAATGTCAGTTGTAATATCATATAAATTTCAACTAACCACCACCGCTCACAAAATATCATTAATCCGTCTCCGAATTGAAAATATGAAAAAGAAACTAACATATTAAATATATGTGCAAAAGTTTGCTCTTTAAAAGAAAATTGTTCAGGTGGATGTTGTACGTTCTTTTGAGTTCCGTTATTTTTAAGTCTACTTTTCTCAATTGTTTTCCATAAAGAAGAAAGCTTCAACGTGGTCATTCAATCACCATAATCAATGTATCTACATAGGGTTCATCTGCTTTTTGGTCTCTAATGGTTCCATCTTCCTCTCACAGAGGAATACAATTTTGTTACAAATACACTGTATTGGAAGTTTAGCAGAAGCGCTCTCCACTTTCCCCTATGATCTTAACTCATTTAAGAAGAACATTCGGGCATTGTTATGCAGATAGTTGGCCATTCTTGTTGAAGAACCATATATTAAATTCTGCATTTTAGACTGCCCAGCTGCCTATACGCATGACCAAAATCAGTTCATAATGTGCTTGTTATTGTATGATGATATTGTTAATACATCCTACCCTACATAGTTTGTTTGGCCCTGTATATTTTATACAGGGCTAAAATTTTAATAAATTAAAAACACGTTCATAACGAGAACATATGGGTTCTTTAACCATGACCATACATTTTATACCGTGCAAAATGCATTTTGGTTCAGAATTTGTACGTTTGCATATTCAACTTCACATTCTATTTTAGTTCTCTGTAGCATTTGATACAGTATATGAAGGGTGTAATGAAAAACTCACTTTTTCTACTTCTCTAGTTCTTAGGGGAGGAAAAATTGATTATTAATAAAATTCATGATATATTGGCACATTTTGTGTATGCGAGAGAGAGAAGAGATTTTTTTATGTTTTAAGGCAAAGCTACTTTAGAGCTATCTGCCTAAGGTGTGGTGCCTTGGTCTGAGTACCTTTGTAAAGGGTTCTAAATAGGGCGGCACGACGACATTGTCACAGAAACAGATCGATCCTCTGCAGACAAATTGTCTTTAACAAGTTAAAAAATGTTTAAATGTACCCACATCTTTGTGTGTACATGTATGCACATGAGCACCCATAGGAATTTTTCTAGGGGGGGGGGAAACTTCAAAAAAAAATTTCTAGAGGGGGGGGGGACAAATTTCAAACTTTTAACAAATTCAGTTCTGGTTTTGCCATTTACATCATGAGACATTAATCTAAAACTCTAGGGGGATGGGGGAGGGGCAAGTATCCTACATTGCCCCCATATGGGCACCCATGTTCATGAATAAATATAGAGGGTGCCTGAAAAGTCCTTGACACATTTCAAAAATTCACAGAAAAGCAACAAATTGTTGTATGAATATATGGTTTGGACAATCAAGAATTTCATTTTCAATCTTAAAACAAATTACTTCCAAAATGTGTTCATAGATGGCACTGCATCTCGTTTTCAGAAATGCGAGCCAATATGGATTTTTCCTGAGTTTCAAACAGAACTGACAGTGCGGGAATATTCATTCTAGCTATGGCGACTGTAACTGAGAAAGCACTTTGTGCAGGTTGATATTTTAAATCAAAATACATAAAAACAGTTCAGAGAAAGTTACGTAACATGTTTAAGAAAAATCCTCCAAGTTGAAACAGCATTCTAGCCTGTCATGAAAAGTTTTTAGAGGCTGGAAGCGTTTTAGTCAAGGAAAGGAGTAATCGGCCATGAAGATTGGATGAGACTGTACAAGACATTTGGGAAGCATTTGCTCGCAGTCCTATGCAGTCAGTAAGACATAACTTCCCCAGAACTTGGAGTTCCAAACTCAACAGTGCATGATGTGTTTCATAAAAAACCGAACTTTCACCCCAGCACAGCTACTGCAGGCTTTAAATCCTGGTGACTTGAATTCCTGTTTTAACTAAGCAATTGATATGTTTGAATGTGCAGATGCAGACTTTTTACAAAAGATTATTTTGATCGATGAGGGATCCTTGCATTTATCGAGCACTGTTAATAGACAAAACAGAGGATATGGGGATAAGCAAACCCACATCATCTCGTTGAAATGATCCATGACAGCCCAAAAGTTAATGCATGGTGGGGATTAATGGTACGCTGTGTCACTGGCCTTTTTTTTTTTTTTTTTTTCATGAGACTACTGTCACTAAAGAATCTTATTTGGACATGATAGAAGTGTTTGCTATCTTACAAATTTGCCATTTTCAGCCACACATTTACTGGCAGCAAGATGGTGCTCCTCCTCACGCCCGTGGTGCTCCTCCAAAATCGTCCTGTGATCATCTAGATAAGGAATTTCCAGACTGTTGGATTGGATGAGATGATCCAATGCTCTGACCACTTCGGTCTCCAGATTTAAGACCCCTTGACTTCTTTTGGGGATTTATGAAGGAATGAGCGGATGCTTTGCATGTGACTAGCATTGGAGATCTGAAGGTTTGAATTCCCAAGTAGCACAAACTGTTCTGCAGTCCATGCTGGCTGAATCTGAGTACTGTAGAGATGTAGTTCGAGAAACAAAAGGTGCACACATTGAACTCTGGTAGTGAAAGGTATTGCTTTCTGCTTAATAAAATGATTGAACACCACACATTACGCTTGGTTTTCTTACAGTGACAGTACAGCGCCATTAAATTGCCTGTTACTGAATTTGCAGACGTTCTTTTGGTTAAATATGGACGTTGTATTTTGTTTTAATGTTTTTGTTAGTGGAATATATGTGTTAAAATACTTTGACTTTGCTGATCGTGCAAAATGGTTGGCGACAGTCACTGGAGTTTGGCGGTTGCCATGCTTCAGCGACTGTCGCCGTGTTTACATTGGCCCCCTCCGAAGTTTTGTTTTGTAACCTTAGATTCGCATACTTCATGACTTCGTGCGTTCAATTTGCATTTTGGACAATGTATATGCCCATCTGAAAAGTTCAATGGCCCCCTCCGAAAATGCAGTCTGGAGCCGCCCTTGCATGGAGTGCACACCAACTTGTATGATTTTACTTTAATATTTACTCCTTGAGGTGGGCTCTATCCTCCTCAACACTACATTTTTTTCATTAATGTAAAAACATTTATATTAACAACAAATTATTAAATGGCTAAGCTTCAATATACATCCTACATTTTTTTGGCAATAAATTTACTATTTAGTATTTTTCTGGAAATACGAATGAATTCTGTGTTACATTCGGTTTTTTATTTTTTTCAGAATGTTTTCTTAACATTCATAATTTTTTTTTTCCCTGACAATTTCCAACATTAAAAATGAAACGAGGGAGTTGAGGGTTGCAGAGCTCCTCCCTCACATAAAAATCAATTGTTAGTTAATATACTTTTTTGTTGTTTAGAGTCTTAACTCTAAATTATTTTAACAAACATTCGAATTTTATTAGTGTCTCCGGTAGGAAAACACGTTTGGAAACGCTTTCGCTGCTACTTTGTTTCCTTGGTGCCGTCAAAAACGGCATTTTTGGCACAAAAAATCAAGGTAGGATGTATATGTATTGGTGCGCCGGAAATTGAAATCTCACGTAAAAACAAAAGATAAACAATATTCATTGCCATAACATGTCATTTAATGAGCCAAAAGAAACCGCTCCAAGAAGAGATAATATCAAAGCTGTACCAATTTGAAAATTTGCAGGCACAAACTGCACGTTTTCAAATTGACTGCTGACAGACTGACAGAACAGTGAAACTGAATAAAAGCTTTTAAAAAACAAGAATACTTGATCAATCAGTTAATAAAAAATGTAAGTTAATCATTAGGTAGTGATTTAGTTTCATACAAATGTTTAATCAATGCTGGTTTAACTATAATTGCCTTAAAAAAATAAGATATATTAAGACAAAATACAATCAAAGCAAATAAAATAAAAGATAAAACGAACCCATTTCGGTGCATTGCTCAACAAGCCACTGATGTAAGCCTAAATCATCGAATTCTGAAGAGTTCATTTTAAATTACTGCAGAATTTCAGAATATAGTACACTCAAACAGACAAAAAACAACAGTCATAAACAAACACCGTTCTTCACGTGCACGGACTAAGAGGGTTCAGGACAATCATCCAAGCATTGCGAAAGAACTAAATGAAATTTGCCAAAAAGGTGGCGCTGGGAGTCGTACTCATTAATTTTTGGCGCATGCGTCGTCTGCTAGTAGCTGAAACGTAAACAAATATCAACGGAAGCACCCCGCGGGAGATACTTACGCCTTGTGTCGTCAGAGGGCGCCCGTGCCGTTAATTATTAAAAGGGGGTCGCATATTTTCCTTTCAGAGGATGACGCAGTTTCGCCCGTCTGCCGCTTCCCGATGACCGTCCTAAAGCCTCTTAGTCCGTGTTCACGTGTAAGGCAAGGCAACCAATCTGCTAAAATTCCTTAATGAAGTGATTGAATCACGGTATAGTGCGCCTGCGCCTGCGTTCAACGTAACGTCAGTGCTTGATGACGTCACTGACGGTATTTGATCTGCCATGTGCGATTGTTTATGGTTTTAAAATATTTTTTGCCGTCTTTTACCGGCACTGTCTTTCAGTGGTTACAACTTTTGTCGCTTCGCGAAGCTATTTCCTCGTTTGCGAATACGAACCTATTTCTTTTCTTTTAATGCCCATAATAGCTCCGCACTTTCCATACCCTTTTACGGCGTATGTTGTGTCCTCGAGTAAGTCCCCAAAAATATTTTCTAGTGTCCCCAAGTTTTCCTTGGATTCCAGGGCAATGCTTGTTTTGTCCCCAAAATACTGTTTAGAAATATGGTCGCTGGTAGTCGCTGAAGCTGAAGCATTTGTTGGTTATGTACAAGGGGCACTATATAGGTTCCTATATAGCCTACCTCTCGACATTTGTTTTTTGCAATCCTTGCAGATAGCGTATTTAGTGCTGGGCACCATTTCAAAACAATTTAGAAGAATAGACGTTTGTCCTGTTAAACTGTCATCTAACGATTCTTCATCCATAACTTCGACCACACTTGGTGATACGACATCCATTTAGCGATGGTTAAAATTAAAAAACACACACACACACAGTTCGAAAACACTCGCGCAAACAAATGTGCCAATGAAACGACACCTCTCATCTCATTATCAAAATAAAGATTCTAGAATGGTGTTGCGCCTGCGTGGTTTCTTCTGAAAAGCGAAATATCGGTTGAAAAGTATCGGTGAAAATGGACGAAAGCAACAGAAACCGATACTTTCCCGATGCTTCTCTAGAATATAAAGAACCGATACCGATACCTAAAAAATAGGATACTATCGGTCGATCCCGATACTATCGGTCGATCCCTACTACATTAGTCTTTGGCTGGTGCATGATAAGTCTGGATGGCCTTGTGGTAGCACGCTAAGCTTTGAGTCCGTACGCTGAGGGTTCGAGCCCGGTGGAGGAAGCTTTTTTTTTTCAGAAAAACGGGAAGTTAGCATCCAAAAAAAGAAAACATAATAAACAGAACGCACATTTTTTGAAAATTTTGCTGCCAGTTGTTTATTTTTTATTAACAAATATATTTTAAACAGTTTATCGGTTTCTCATCGATTTCTTTTCCTTATTTCAACGGAGTTATCGGGAAACAATGATCGGCTTTATGCCCCCTCCCGAGCGGACATTTTGTACCCGCTGATGAAATTTCCCCTTTTTTGGATGAAAAGCCGTGATCGGCCATTGCTCCTTCTCGGATTGAACTCACCCGCCTCGCATCGACCGATGGGTTATTGCTACTAGGGTCGATGACATCATCACGCTGCGTCTCCACTAAAAGTCTGTTCACCTCTTCTTGCTTCGCAAACGGCAGCCGCCTAGGATGTTGCTTGATGAGAGAATGGCTGCAGGTATCTATCCTGTGTTGCGTTAACTTCGTATGATCAAAGTCACCCGAAGTACGAGAGAAGAGGTCTTCAAATTCTATAATTATTTTCTCAGTAGCGCTTCTCTGTTCTCCCTTTTAACTCCACGTCTTGTAATATTTCCTTCGTCAGACACTCGGATGATTTAGCTGTCATTGGGTTAATGCTCTTATTAAAGCAGGTAACAAGAGTGCATGTTGCCAACACTTCATTTTTCTTTATCACTTTCGACTTGTCAGTCACGTTAGCTACTCTAACGGGAACGTTAGTTTTCGACAAGTCCACAAGTGCTGCTCCCACAAGTACTCCTCTGACAGGATCACTATTGTTTGGATGTTCGATTAATCCCAACACGAATTTATTGCTTTCTTTAACTGTTCCAGAAATTATAGAATCAGTTCTTGGAGGTAGAGTGATATCAGCCTGGGCTATTATTTGCTGAACAGTTAAAACAGCTTCATTTTTAATGTCGAACGCAGCTATCAGTGGCGGCTCGTGGGATACAGCAAGTACAGCCGGGCTGCACTTGAAATTATCAGCACATACTTTAAAATAATTTATTCTACTAATTTTCCTAAATTCAGATTAGAATTGTGGAATTCCTACGGTAAATTAAAAAAATCTCCGAAAAAACCAAACAAAAAAAAAAACATATTGTGGCCGGATCGCTCATTCAGAAAAAAAGCACTTTAATCTTCCCGCAATTCAATTGGGAAAATCTTTGGTTCAGCCCAAAGCGCTGAAAAGAAAATTGGCAGCACCGTTGCCATGACAACGACTACGTAAGCAGCCACTCCGGTATAGGGAGTATGCAGCTGATACAGCCGATGAACGATTTTTTAACGGCGGCTGAACTTGAGAACTCGATTAACTGATTGGCTTGCACAAGAAGTGAGGGAGGGGGTTAGGAGAATATATGTTTGGAAAACTCTCGACTTTATATTGCTGAATTTATCAAGAAGGTAAGCCTGAACAGACGCTTATGAATGGACAATTACCCATCAAAGCAGTATTGTTTTTAAGTAAGCAAGAACTGGCATTTAGAGGACATGGCGAGCGAGAAAATTCTTTAAACATGGTAAATTTTAAAGAGCTTTTAAAATTATTGATATCTGAATTAAAACAACGCCTTTTTATAGGGACATCACTGACGGATTCGCATGTTTAAAAGAAAGGAGGATTGATTTGACTTATAAAAAATAAGTAAGTTTTCTTTTTTTTCTTTTCTTCTCAAGTTATCGTTACAAAAGAAAATTCTAAGGAAACTTCGAATCAGACACGGATTAATGCAATTTTGAGGATAAGAGTGGCTGTTTGAAATTTATGTCCATTTTATGGAAGTAAAATAGGATCTCTTACATTTTTTATGTAATTTCTTTTTTTTTTCCCTCGGTGAGGGCTTAATCCGCCAGCTTTCGAATTTAGCAACAAAGATTTTCCAATCCTGTCCGGAGGAAAGGGGGGGGGGCTCATATGCTTCCGGCTGCACTAACAGTTTTGACCACGGGCCGCCACTGGCAGCTATTTTTTCGGAGTCTGAACGAAGCTTCCAAATACTTCTTAGTCCAAGTTAAATTTGTGTGATTTTAAAAAGTACAGTCCGAGAATAAAAGAGTCCGTAATATTGGCGACATATTCCACATGGTCGTATCTGGCATTTCCACTCTTGCTTTTCCGCCCACTTCCATCTTGTCACCTTTCACAGTCCGGAGGGTCAGCGAGGGCGGAGTCCAGATAGTCTTCAAATTTAATTTCTTAGCCAAATCAGTTCTTATCCCAGATAGCACAAACTTGTTCAGAACACGCCTAGAAGACGTCATATAGACAAGCTGACATGTCCATTAAACATCCAGGATTCGTCCAATTCTCGTCCATTTTTCGTCAATATGGCACTATAGGACGCCCATATGACGTCTTATAGACATGCATATGGACGTAATAATGGACGTGTTTGTCTATTTATAGACCTTTTACAGTCGAATCCTGGACATCAACAAAAACTATTTAATAATTTTCAGCTAATTTTATGTAATGATGAATTTAAATTTATCGTTACATCTTAATAAAGAATTTTCTAAAAATATTCGCACCTAATTCTTTTTTTTAACCCACCTTTAAGTACTTTCCCCGCTTCAGATTCGAACCCTTAATCAAGGACTTCACAGTGGAGTGTGCTTAGCCACTATACGCAGCGGGACTTGCTCTGATGTGTCGAAATGTTGAAGTAAAGATTTTTTAGTTTCGGACTGGGAACTTAGAAAAAAATATGCAGCCATTCGTTTTTGGATGCTGAGTCGCTAGAGAATTTTCTTTTTTATGAGGAAATGAGTTTCTTTTTACACAATACCGCTTTTATAGGAAATAAGAATACATAAAAAGTATTTTAAATTTCAAAAGTTCCCCGACAAAAAAAAATCCCTCGTTTACACATAGATATAGGAATAACTAGATCACGCATCCGTATACTAGTAAGCGGTTTTTCTTGTTGCCAAATATCTTCAGTGGCATCGCCCATGATAGTGGCAGAAAGCAGTGTCTTGGTCATGGTTTATGGTTATTTTCGCCACTAGTCCAGCATCTTATTTATTTATTTATTTTTAATTAACTTTAAGCATTATCATGCCCAAGTCGTGCTGTGCGTATAATTGCACCAACAGGTTTAGGAAAGGATCTGGAATATCTTTTCACAGGTAATAAATGCTTGAAATTGGTGGTATTGAAAATCAAATACCAATTGATGTTCAATAACAGTAGTATTTTTAAATTTCCTATTTACCTATGCTTTTCGTTCACTTTGTAAAGTAATTGAAGGAGATATTGCACAT
Source organism: Cheiracanthium punctorium (assembly GCA_038373885.1). Classification (NCBI taxonomy): domain Eukaryota; kingdom Metazoa; phylum Arthropoda; class Arachnida; order Araneae; family Cheiracanthiidae; genus Cheiracanthium; species Cheiracanthium punctorium. The sequence continues at coordinate 272,835 of JAWZYV010013482.1, forward strand.
CCTTCTTGAATTAAAGTAGACATTGCTTAATTCATGTTTCTATATAAATATAATCCTAAAACATTTGACCGTACGATATATATATATATATATATATATATATATATATATATATATATACTTATTTTTAAATTGTATACTTGGCACTTAAACTATAAAAAATGAGATAAATAAAGCATCGTAATTTACTTTTTACGAATAATTATTAATCATATTTTACAGGAAATGATTAATTTTTCTATCATTTTTGAAAAATAACTCTTGAATTGGAGATATTGAATTTATCTTATTTATTCTAACTAGATTTTCCACATTTGAGCATTTTTTAGCGACTTTTAAAATTACTAGTTTTAATATTAAATTCATTTTTTTTTAGTTCAACGTGATTGTTTGTTTAAGTCTTTATTTATCTTTCTCTATACTTTTGTTTAAGTAAGCTTTATTAAGTTAGTGTTTTATGGTAAGTATTTTAACTTTTTTTTTTTGAAATAAGCATATCAGCTCTGTAGTGTTGTATCAAATCCACAGTTTAATTTAAAAAAAAAAAAAAAACCTGGCTGGTGACGCAATTTTTAATATTAACTGAAATTCTTTAAATCAGTGCTTTAATTGAATGTACATTTAAGTTTACACATCCCTGTCTGAACAAACAATAGTGCACTATAAAATGTATTTTTAAAAAGCCATAAAACAGTTAAGTTATGCCAAGCAAAGTTATCATGGGAGGATTATTTCTGATGCTTTTTGTGCAATGTTGTGCACAAAAAGTGCACATGCTTTGTGCAATGCTTCGATGCTGCAAACTGTCATTTTACTTAATTTTTCTAGATGACTTTCTAATTTTAATAACTTTCTGATTGTTTAGGTTTCCACTATCTAATAAAGAATTGACAAATAAATGGATTTCTGCTGTAAAAAGAGATAATTTTGTTCCTAATATACATACATTTATTTGTTCAGAACACTTCAGTGCTGAATGTTTTGAATCAAATCATAATCGGAAGTTGCTAAAAGATGATGTAGTTCCAACTATCTTTAATTTTCCAAAGTATTTGAAAAAGGTAAGTTCTAAACGAGGTACTTATTAGGGAGGGATAATGGGAATGGGATATTGTCCCCACCCCACCCCCTCTCAAAAGAAAAGAAAGAAAAAAAAAACAGCAAAAGCTTTTAAAAAGTTTTTATTGTGCACCGTAATTAATATAATGCCTTTATATGTATATTTCATGCCTTAGAAATTGATAATATACACCCTCCAAAGAAAGTATTCGAGCAAGAGATTAAATTTCCTACGTTGGTTTTGTATATTAAAAATTATTTATCATAGAATATGAATTAGCCTATGTATAAATATGAATTTCCGTAATTCTGTCAAGTTGTGCGTTTTTCAAAAACTCAATTTTATTCGCAAATCTAAAATATAGGAAATTTCTCTCTTGCACGAATACCTTTTTTGGAGGGTGTACTTAATTTCAGAATGCATATTGTTGTAAAAACGAAAATAAAGATAATCGTTATTTTTTTTTAATTGCCTTTGAATTTTTTTCTTCCTTTCCATATTTTGTTTCCACATACACAAAATAAGACTCATAGTACGTCTATTTTGATGCATAGCTATAATTAATATTTAAATTTAAAAAATCCAATTATTAAATTTTGTTAAATTGACATTCATGTATTAAATTAAATTATAATTATGTATTGGCAGAATTGTTTTAATGATATGTTTGTATTTTAATTACTTCTTCAGGCTTGATTGGAGTTGAACTAGGTTTATAATCAGACATTTTATATTTATTTGACAATCTTCGAATCTAACATTAGATAATTGTTAGATAAAGACTCTTTATCTAACAAGTAAACTAGTAGAATTAATAAAAAACGTGTTACTATGTACTACATTTTATTATGTTCTTTCTTTGTGAACATGATTCTTTCAGAGTATATTTCATTTTATAAAGAAAAAACATCCATTTCAAATCTCATACTAGTTATGCATTTTACTGTGTACATACTGTGTTACATATTTTCATGGTTAAGTAAATAACGAATGCCATCTTAAATTTAAAGAAACATTAAACAACTGCTAAACCATTAACAAATTTTAGTAAACTGTTTCTAAATGTAGGTATTTTAGAAAAGTAGTGACTAGGCCAACCCCTGCTTACACAAATTCAATCAAATATTTGTTTGTTTGTTTTTTTAATTCTGTATCCTTTTTGCTTAAAAAAAAAAGTAGAAGGCGTATTTGAATCTCAAGAACGTTAGAAATACATTTACGAGGGAAAGAAAGATCCAAACTCAATCACCAAACTATGCCACAATATTATGATTTTCTTAAAATGTAACAAGAAGCACAATCCCCCCCCCCCCTTGATATGAACGTAGTTTTCTCTTACGAGATCTATGACACCTCGGTCTTTTACCCTAGTACTTCCAATACACAATTAATGCTTAATTTCAGTTCACATCTTTGTTCAGAAAAAGTTTTTGTTTTCCTTGTGTGCAAAAATAAACATTTAATCGATTATTTTAATGTGTTACATTTTTAGACCATCTAACAGCAAAAATAAACTAAAAATAGCTAGCAAAATATCATAACAAAATGTTTTTTCTTTGAATTTGGTTCTGAACGAATCAATTCTGTATTTAAATGTAAATTAATGCTGTTGCATAGCAGTCGTAAGCAGCGACGTTTTCGTCTTTCTGCCACTATCGTGTCGTCTGCTCCGGAAGTGCACTGGCAACAAGTTTCCTCCCCTTGTGCGCAATCTAGTTCACTATTCCTATATCTATGCGTTTACCCCTAAAAAGTTTTTAAACTTTTTTGGGGTAAAATGTAATATCAATAAAAACATGAAGTATGATAAATTCATGCGTCGTAAGTACAGTATTGGGTAAAATGAAAATCAATGACAAAAAAGAAATTTTTCCATATTTTGTCCATTTCTGGACTACGCTCATCCATTTTATGTCGTATCGCTGACATAGTGTGTGTAGCAGCGTGGCTGTTTGGCGTCTCGGCGTCTTATTTGAAGAAATGAGAATACACACAATTTTATTGCTAACTCTGGATTAAATGTTTATATTTACAATTCTATGTACACAGGATGCCCTCAGCGGCCATAAAAACAGATCAAAGGATTATTTTACAAGGATATGACTTCGCAAGTCACAGGAACTCGACCTCCATCATCATCATCATTGAATTGTTCTTGAAAGGAGTGCCTGTTCCATGACGGTTTAACTCCAGTTGTTTGATGAGTAGTTATACATCGATGGGACATGTAAGAGAAAATGCAGTATCAGAACATACATAATAGAAAAGGTAAATAGTAATATATATTAGAGCAAAACAGTATGAGAATAATGCAAGATGAAAATAAATTTTACACAATATATACAAGGGACTCTAGAAGACAATGTAAAGGGTGGAACAAGATCAGGACTCACAAATAGGGAAGTCGTAATTTGGAAGAAAAGGTACTGAGAATTTGTGCTATAATCCTACTCATTAAGCAGGAGGACAGCTTTAGGCCGTGTCCGGTTGTCTGAATCGCGGAAGTCATAATCAGGGATTTCTGCAATTAGTTCATTTGGTAAGTTGTAGACTTTGTCATAAAAGTGTTGGACTTTTTTTTTAATAATTTCGTACATGGAGGGAATCATGAGATCTCTACGTATAACCGTGTTTCTCATGTATCTATGAGCATGTCTAATTTTTCGCAGTATTTTGTTGTGTTGAGTTGTGATTAAGTTTAGATTTGTTTTCGCAGCATAACCCCAAATGGGGCTAGCGTATGTACCTGCAGGGAGGACAATCATGTTGTACAGTTTCCGTTTGTTGGGAATGCTAAGTTTGCTTTGGTATAGTAACTTTGAGATAGATTTTTCGGCCGCAATCATTTTGTTACGGGCGTAGGTGGCCTGTGCCTTCCAAGTCAGTCTGGAATCCAGCATGACTCCCAAATACTTACAGGTCCTGCCCCATTCAACTCTTTGGTCATTAATATATATTGGTTTCACAATCTTGCGGGATCTATTGAGGTGAATGGCCTAGCACTTAGAGGGATTTACTTTTAATTTCCAAGTGGCAAACCAATCTTCAAGTGTGTCAATGTGGTGCTGAATTTTGTTGACCATAGTGTCAGGGTGTGTGGATCTGGACATTATAGCCGTATCGTCTGCATATACTGCTAAAGATGTGTGAGAATCTCTTGGAATATCATTTATGTAGATGTTGAACAGTGTAGGACCAAGGAGTGATCCTTGTTGTACACCAGCCTCAATAGGAGTGTGATTGGAGTAAGTGTTGTTGATGCGGACGGAGAACTTTCGATTTCTCAGATAAGAGTTAATCAAATGAATCAACGCGTCCGGCGTGTTTATAGTGATTAGTTTGTAAATAAGTGAGTTATGGCAGACGCGGTCAAAAGCTTTGCTAATGTCCAGCATTACTGCTCCGGTGGATTCCTTGAGGTTAAAGCCCTCAGAAAGAAATTCCACTACTCTGAGGAGCTGGTGAGTTGTAGCATGTTTGGGCCTAAAGCCAAATTGCTCAGGAATGATGATGTTGTTATCCCGCAAATGAGAGCTAAGTCTCCTCAGGATAATTTTTTCAGCTACTTTACTGAGACTGCTCAGAAGGCTAATGGGTCTGTAATTTTCTGGGATAGCCAGGTTACCAGACTTAGGAATGGCACAAACAATGGCCGTTTTCCAAACATCAGGAAAAACTTTGAGATCGAGAATTGTGTTTATGATTTGAGTTATAAGATCAAGAATGTTATGTGGGATATTTTTAAGCATAAGATTAGTTATGTTGTCTATGCCGGGGGCTTTTTTATTGTTAAGTTTGCTAATTATTTCGCTTACTTCTAAGTTAGTAGTAAGGGGTAAGGACTGAGTCGGAGAACGACTTAGAAAGTCCTCAATCTGAGCCTTGATATCTCTATCAAAATCAGGGTTAACGAGATCATAGTGTACAGTGAATTGTTGCTTGTAAGCTTGCGCTAGAGTGTTGGCTTTGTCCTCATCTGTGTAAGCAATACCTGAAGGGCTCTGGAGAGGGGGGAAATCGTATTTTTTCCTCCGAAATCTTTTAATTATTTTCCAAACATCGGACTCGTCTTGATTTAGTTCTTCTAGAAAAGACTCCCAGCGCTCTTGACGATGTATGTAGAGAGCCTCTCTAGCTAGGAATTTTTGTCGATAATAATCTTGTTTATGTAGGGGGGACTTAGTGCGTTGGTAAAGACGCCTCGCTCTGTTCCTATCCCTAATCTTTTGTTTGATATCAGCAGGGAGGAGAATGAAGTTGTTATAAGGGCACTCGTAAGAGGCAAGATTTTTGGCAGTGGTTAAGGTATCATTTAAATCTTTAATTGCAGATTTAAGTGAGGTGGGAGAGTCAAGATGCAAGTTTTCAAACTGAGCATCCAACAAAGACTCGGTGTAAATTCTCCAATTAGTACGAGTGTATGTTTTCTTAATTGGAGGAGAGTGGAAGAGCAAGTCAACACTAATATGAATGGGAAGGTGGTCAGAGTCAAACATGTCTATTGTACGAGCTACAGTGTTATAATGAAAGTCTTTGGTGAGACAGAAATCAATAAACGAGGGATTACCTTGGGAGTAATGAGTGGGGGTGGTTGTTTTAATTAGCGCGATGTTGTTATCAGTGATAAACTTCAGGAGCTGACGGCCCCTACTACAGGTGCGAACGCAGTTCCAAGCAGTGCTGTGAGCATTAAAATCCCCAGCCATAATGACGTGGGGGTGGGAGTTAATTAGTGTTAATTAACTCCCACCCCCACGTCTTGAATAAGTCTTGAGCGGGTAAGTGTTCGTTAGATCGGATGTAAATGGAGCTAAAGAGGAAGTTATTTTGGTTTATATTAATAATGACATTTGTGCACTCAAGCCGAGTGAAATTTATGTTCAATTGTCTGCTAATGAGGCTCTTTTTTACATAAATAGCTGTGCCGCCACGGCGTCTCTGAGAAGTTTGGGTAGGAGTGTTTTGGTAAAGATTGTAGTTAGCGATGTTGTAATTTTTGTTTGGTCGGAACATTGTCTCTTGTAAGAGGACTATATCGAATGCATTTAGAGCTAGGTAGTCCCTAAGTTCCATTATGCGAGGATCCATGCTGTTCGCATTCCAGCAGAAAATATTGAGATTATTTAGATTTTGACGCATGATTTTCGTTGAAGTTACAATGAATTGTGATTATCTCAAATATTTTTAATGCTTTTTCCATATTGTCATCTTCATCATTATTTAAAACTTGTCGAAGGTCTCTAAAGATGTTTAGTATGTTTCTGAGGCCTATTGCTTGATTTAGCTCTCGCAGAGTTTGTATAATTTCGAAAAAACTAAGCGTATTAGTTTCATTGTTTTGTTTCTTATATTTTGTGTTTCTCTTTATTTTTCTAGTTTTGTTTACAGGTCGCCGTTTAGTTTTAGTGGTGGCACCACTAGTCCTGTTTTTATTCGTTTGTTTACTAGTTTGGGGTTGGATTTTAGTCGTTTGCTTGGAGTTGCTTGTATTATCAGGTTGAATGTTTACAGCCTTGCTAGCAGTATTTGTGTCTGGTGTTGTTTTGGTGACCGTTTGAGCCTGGGGGACTTCAGCCGGAGCTTCAGTTTCCTCAAAGGGTTCTGGGTCACTGAAAACAGAACAGTCAGTGTCAGACTCATCGTCCAAAAGTTTGAATCTGTTGTGATGTGCAAAATTTGACTGTTTAGGAAGAGTTTTGGGAGTATGTTTGTTTTGGGTTAGAGTATTTGTTTTCAAAACTGAAGCGTAAGAAACATTGCTATTTACTTTCTTGCTGTTGAAGCTAGGTCGAGAATTTTTGTTATTTTTCGAGTTAGTCAAGTTTTGAGTTCCCCTAGCAAGAGCGGGGGCAATTGAGTTTTTCCCTCTATTATAGGGATTTTTAGGGCAGCCAGCGTAATTAGCGGGGTGGGGGCCACTGCAGTTAGCACAAGTGGCGTCTCTAGAATCCTTAGGCAGAGTGCAGTTTTTGGCTAAATGAGGGCCGGCACATCTGAGACATTTTGGGCTTAATTTGCAGGTAAGCGAGCTGTGCCCGAAGGCTTGACAATTATAACATTGTTTGAATGGTTTGGATTTTTGAGTCTCAACTTTGACATCAATACCATTAAAATCAGTTATTTTGTATATATCCTCAAAGTGCGGAGAGTTTCTCACAGTCACAACAAAGAGGGGGAGTGGCAGATTAGTTGTTTTGTTTCGCATATATGCTACTTTGAGGGGATGAAAATTCTTTTCCTTTAAAAAGTTTTCAATTTCCTCAATGGGAGTGGAAGTGGGGATACCCTTTAAAACAACCTTTTTCGGTCGCTCGATCCTGGGATCAATTGTGCTGAATTTGATGTTTTTTGTTTCAAGATACTCCTGCACCTTACGGTAGTGTGCAATGTTTTTTGTTTTGATCCTAAGTAGTTCTCCAGATAAGTCGGTTTTCGGGGCTTCGCCCAAGATATCCTTGAGTTCGCGAAGCATATCCATTCGGTTGCCGACAATTTCGGCATAAAATGTGGAGCCTCTAGTATTTTCTTCGTTTTGGTTCCCTTGTGTACCAGATACGGAAGTGTCCATATTGGCTGAGTTTAAATCTGGTGTTTGGGCGTGCGTGTGAGTGCTGGGCAGCTCAGCCGAAGTGGCAATGTCCGCAGCATGTTCATTGATCATAGAATTTTCAGGAATTTCAATGTTTGCTACAGAACTAGTATCATTAGCTAAGTTTTGGTCTTTGTTTACATTAAGATGTACTATTGTTACTTTGTTAGATGTAGTAGAAGCTGGTGACTCTTCGTCACTAGAAATGCTGCGTTTCCTACCACTAGATTTAATTTTAGTAAATTTATAAGTGCCGTTTTTAAGTTGTTTAAATCTAATACTGTACTGATTGGCAATACATGCAAGTTTCTGTGGAAAATGTTGCATCATGTAATTAAACAGATTAGACTTACAGAGAACCTCTATGTTAGGTGTCAAGCAAAGAAAATTAATTGTGTGGGAAAATGTACTCACCAGGCACTGCTGTTGTTCACCCTCGGTGCGTCGGATGAGGTCGTCATATACCTGAGTAGCACATAGAAAAAGGTCAAAGAATTCAACAGTATCTTGAGAGAATTTTTGTTTGAAGTGATCCGTCGAGCTAAGGCGCTCGAGAGTAGGAGTGAGCACAGTAGTTTCCATTGTGAATCACAGGAAGCACTTAAGACACAAATAACAGATGAGGCAATGAAGCGCTATACAGCAGTCCTCGTAGAAACACACACAGGTGTAGATGAGGCTATGAAACTAATCAGCAGTTCTTAAGGCTCCTGTGTACTAAATTCGGAAGTCGATCGCCGTAATGTTATTCTATGGGGAAAACGGCCTCCACTAATTTCCTATTTCGAAACGAACTATTGCATATTTTTCATCCATTCTTTTTTCCCCTTAATCTGAAAACATTGATCTACATTTTACGTTTAACAGAACTCGCCTAAAGTAATTAGAAGTACGTTAATTACAGCTGAAAATAACATGAAAATTTGACAACATGAAAACGACAGCTACTTTAAGGTTTCCCGGGCGATTGCAAAAAAACTGTGCTATTCTGAAAGATTTTAAAACGAGCATGTGTTAGCGGAGACACTTCTCCGTAGTTATATGTATTTTTATTCTACTTGCAAATTTAAAATATGCTGAAAATTTTGGTTTTTATGTAACTTTACCGGCTGTAAAATTTCAGTTTGGCGTTCGAGTTTCTTCAAGAATTCCTTCCCCCTAGAGTTGGAGTGATTGATGACGAGCACTCACTGTGGGGGGTGTGAAGGAGAAAAATCGTACAATGGGCTAGCAGGGCAGTGCGAGGCTGTTTTTACGTTTACCAAAGGGGGGATTGCACTTTTCCGATTTCCTTCATTATATACCGTGAATACAAACGCTCGATAAGTGAATGTAGATAATTGTTTTTGTTACTTTTCTGAAAATAACTTCTTTTATTTCAGTTTTCACATTTTAGCAAGGATTCATACTTTAGGAAGTTTTTCGATCATTACATTACATGGATACGTGCAGAACAAACATATGAATGCATATGTGGATATATATTCTCAAAATGAAGGAATGGTTTTAAAAAGGGAAACACGGAGATAAAGACAACGATTACTAGTCATTAAAATCCCCCTCCCCCCCTTTTTTTTTCACTAGGATAAAATTAAAACATACTCTCCCCGAGGAAGGAAAAGGATTAAAAAAAAAAAATCCTTTTTTTTTTGGAGGGGGGGAGGTGATGAGGGAAAAATATAATTATTTTCAGCTTATATATACATACAGATACCATTATTAATTTTCTATACTTTCATGGAAGCACATTCCTCTTAATTTCTACTGATTAATATCCCAGTTTGAATACATTTATGTTAAATTCATAATACAAAATAATAATAATAAACAAAAATTCATGAAATGGATGTAAATATTTTTAAAATGGTATTTTTACGTTTCAGCGTCGTAACGAAAAATTTTGGAGGCCAATTTTTTTTTCTTGCCGTAAAATGTTGCAAACAATGGCTGTCTTTGTGTATATTTCATATTACCTTATTATGCACATCTCTGGCACCTTTATAGCACATTTTGGCAATTTTTTCATGGCATCCCCAAAAAGGAAAAGTACCTTTGAAATTTAAATATTGCCGATTACAAACATGTAAAAAAATTTAAAAACTTACGGATTACATTCTTAAAATTTTAACTTTACATTTATTCATAAATTATAGAAACGTCCTCTAGGTCTCGGACAGAACATCTCCAAAAAAGCATCTCCAAAAACTTGCCCCCTAACATATCTTTAAAAAATTGCTAAAGAACCTAATAGTGATTTATAGGCAGTAGTGCAATCATCAAAAGTAAATATAGCTTCATGACAACAGTAAACTGGAAGAACTTAAAATTTATAGATGCTCGTGTGCAGATTTGATGTAATCAAGATATCTGAATTCAAATAAAAATATTCACAAAAAATACATCTGAATGTTTATGACTTTTTAAATAATTTCTATTTAAAAATGATACTTAAAATATGTTTATAAAAAATTAAAATGACACTTTTTACATTTAGAATTATTAAAATTAGGAATTATATACAATTAAAATGTAAGTCTATCGTACACAGTAAACAAACTTGATCAGTTTCCAAATGTTAGAAATATTTCTGTTGAAGATTGTAATCTAGTACTATATTAAAACAGCATAAAATAACATTAAAATAAATATAAAATAATTTACAAAAATGTTTACGATAAAAATCCCATTGATAATACACAGTACATTACCTTTAGTTTATAATTCGGCAAGTAAAGTAACATATATTCTCTTAAAAAAGGAAATAAAAAATATCTATTTAGATACTAAACCTTTTATCATACATCGTTCATTTTTTTTTTATTCACAGAATTAAATATTTATTCATTTAAATTGTATTTATACATAAAATAACGGCTTTTTTAACATAATATTTTAATAAACTTTAATGTTGTATTAAATATATTCAATGTTTCCTTTCATTTATACATATCTATTTTGTCATGAATTATTTTGGTTTCTCAAAAGAAATACGTCATCTGTTTACGAATGTATAATTGTTTCGTTAAAAATTTATCCCAGACTAGTTTCAGTGGTTTTTTGACCAGTGTCTGTAAGCAATAACTAATTGTATGCATAGGTACAGAAAAATTTCGGATCCAATTTTGCTACCTGAATCGTTCTATTGAAATGTGCTGCATGTAAAATTTTAATTTCATGTATATAAAGTGTTTTTCATAGTTTTCATATATTCTGTTTTTTCATGATTTATTTTGGTTTCTCAAAAGAAATACGTCATCTGTTTACGAATGTATAATTGCTTCGTTGAAAATGTACCCTAGATAAGAGTTTTAGAGGTTTTTTCACAAGTGACTGTGTGCAATAACTGTATGCATTGGTACAGAAAAAGTTCGGATCTGTTTTGTCTACCTGTGTCATTTTACTAAAATGTGCTGCATGTGAAAATTCAATTTTATGTATATAAAGTGTATCGCAAGTATTTTTGATTGTTTTCATTTATTCTATTTTGTCATCAATTATTTTGGTTTCTCAAAAGAAATACGTCATCTGTTTACGAATGTATTATTGTTTCGTTGAAAATTTATCCTACACTAGTTTCAGAGGTTTTTTGACCAGTGTCTGTAAGCAATAACTAATTGTATGCATAGGTACAGAAAAATTTCGGATCTAATTTTGCTACCTGAATCGTTTTATTGAAATGTGCTGCATGTAAAATTTTAATTTTATGTATATAAAGTGTTTTTTTTAGTTTTTATATATTCTGTTTTTTCATGATTTATTTTGGTTTCTCAAAAGAAATACGTCATCTGTTTACGAATGTATAATTGTTTCGTTGAAAATTTATCCTAGACTAGTTTCAGAGGTTTTTTGACCAGTGTCTGTAAGCAATAACTAATTGTATGCATAGGTACAGAAAAATTTCGGATCTAATTTTGCTACCTGAATCGTTTTATTGAAATGTGCTGCATTTAAAATTTTAATTTTATGTATATAAAGTGTTTCTGATAGTTTTCATATATTCTGTTTTTTCATGATTTATTTTGGTTTCTCAAAAGATATACGTCATCTGTTTACGAATGTATAATTGTTTCGTTGAAAATGTACCCTAGATTAGAGTTTTAGAGATTTTTTCACAAGTGACTGTGTGCAATAACTGTATGCATTGGTACAGAAAAAGTTCGGATCTGCTTTTGCTACCTGTCTCATTTTACTAAAATGTGCTGCATGTGAGAATTTAATTTTATGTATATAAAGTGTATCGCAAGGATTTTTGATTGTTTTCATTTATTCTATTTTGTCACGAATTATTTTGGTTTCTCAAAAGAAATACGTCATCTGTTTACGAATGTATTATTGTTTCGTTGAAAATTTATCCTAGACTAGTTTTAGAGGTTTTTTGACCAGTGTCTGTAAGCAATAACTAATTGTATGCATAGGTACAGAAAAATTTCGGATCTAACTTTGCTACCTGAATCGTTTTATTGAAATGTGCTGCATATAAAATTTTAATTTTATGTATATAAAGTGTTTTTTATATTTTTGATATATATTCTGTTTTTTCATGAATTATTTTGGTTTCTCAAAAGAAATACGTCATCTGTTTACGAATGTATTATTGTTTTGTTGAAAATTTATCCTAGACTAGTTTAGAGGTTTTTTGACCAGTGTCTGTAAGCAATAACTAATTGTATGCATAGGTACAGAAAAATTTCGGATCTAATTTTGCTACCTGAATCGTTTTATTGAAATGTGCTGCATGTAAAATTTTAATTTCATGTACATAAAGTGTTTTTCATAGTTTTCATATATTCTGTTTTTTCATGATTTATTTTGGTTTCTCAAAAGAAATACGTCATCTGTTTACGAATGTATAATTGTTTCGTTGAAAATGTACCCTAGATTAGAGTTTTAGAGATTTTTCACAAGTGACTGCGTGCAATAACTGTATGCATTGGTACAAAAAAAGTTCGGATCTGCTTTTGCTACCTGTGTCATTTTACTAAAATGTGCTGCATGTGAGAATTTAATTTTATTTATATAAAGTGTATCGCAAGGATTTTTGATTGTTTTCATTTATTCTATTTTGTCATGAATTATTTTGGTTTCTCAAAAGAAATACGTCATCTTTTAGGAATGTATAATTGTTTCGTTGAAAATTTATCCTAGACTCGTTTCAGAGGTTTTTTGACCAGTGTCTGTAAGCAATAACTAATTGTATGCTTAGGTACAGAAAAATTTCGGATCTAATTTTGCTACCTGAATCGTTTTATTGAAATGTGCTGCATTTAAAATTTTAATTTTATGTATATAAAGTGTTTCTGATAGTTTTCATATATTCTGTTTTTTCATGATTTATTTTGGTTTCTCAAAAGATATACGTCATCTGTTTACGAATGTATAATTGTTTCGTTGAAAATGTACCCTAGATTAGAGTTTTAGAGATTTTTTCACAAGTGACTGTGTGCAATAACTGTATGCATTGGTACAGAAAAAGTTCGGATCTGCTTTTGCTACCTGTCTCATTTTACTAAAATCTGCTGCATGTGAGAATTTAATTTTATGTATATAAAGTGTATCGCAAGGATTTTTGATTGTTTTCATTTATTCTATTTTGTCACGAATTATTTTGGTTTCTCAAAAGAAATACGTCATCTGTTTACGAATGTATTATTGTTTCGTTGAAAATTTATCCTAGACTAGTTTTAGAGGTTTTTTGACCAGTGTCCTTAAGCAATAACTAATTGTATGCATAGGTACAGAAAAATTTCGGATCTAACTTTGCTACCTGAATCGTTTTATTGAAATGTGCTGCATATAAAATTTCAATTTTATGTATATAAAGTGTTTTTTATATTTTTGATATATATTCTGTTTTTTCATGAATTATTTTGGTTTCTCAAAAGAAATACGTCATCTGTTTACGAATGTATAATTGTTTCGTTGAAAATTTATCCCAGACTAGTTTCAGATGTTTTTTGACCAGTGTCTGTAAGCAATAACTAATTGTATGCATAGGAACAGAAAAATTTATTGGATTAACATTTGTCCTTCCCTCTCCCTCTTTTCATTAAAAGGTAATGTTAAACTCAATGTAAAACTGAATCGAAGATAGTATAGATAAAATATAAAAATAAAACTAATATGAAACTGGAATTTTCAAACTATAAAAATAGATTGATTTAAGAAAGGTTGTTGTTTTATGAATATTTTTCGTAGGTATTTTTGTAAATAATACCTTTCACAAGCAAACAGAAGTAATTTGAATACAAATTTTAAATTAAACATTAATTCAACGAAAAATTTTTAAACTAATATTCAATTTTTTCATTTGGTTTAAGATGAAACACATTCATGAGCAAATTTGGGGTTCGTGTTCAACTCCATTCTCATATACAAACACTTATCTGAAAATCTCCAGCAAAAACTGTGAAACCAGCATACAATACCCGTTCCATTATATCCTTTTCACGTACACATCATTACCGTCAGCGCACAGGGGGGTGTTGAGGGTGAATTGTGTGGTCTCCCCGACTCGGACCGGCCAACTGTCAAAAACTGCGCCCCCCTCTTGCAAGAAAGTATTCCCTTTTGACAAGTTTTCATGTTATTTTCAGCTGTAATTAACATACTTCTAATTACTTTAGGCGAGTTCTGTTAAACGTAAAATGTAGATCAATTTCAGATTAAGGGGAAAAAAGAATGGATGAAAAATATGCAATAGTTCGTTTCGAAATAGGAAATTAGTGGAGGCCGTTTTCCCCATAGAATAACATTACGGCGATCGACTTCCGAATTTAGTACACAGGAGCCTTAAGAAGGCTGACGATGGGCAGTCCTTCGGAAAAGTACACACACATAACAGAATAATCCAAAATGTCTGGCGGGTAATCACGCCATAAAACTTGCACGTGCACACAAGAAAATAAATCAAGTCGCACAGTCCTAACGGCGGCCACATGGCAGTCCTATATAAACTCGACCTCCGCGTCAAAAGTTCCACGCTCTTCTCCCTCTAGTGTTTTTAGATCTTCCCCTTCAGGTCGGCGACCCCTGCGCCTGCCCTCTGGCGGGGAGCGGTGAACACTACAGTGTGGATCATCTGGAATACGTCCATAAATGGACTCATTCTGGATATTCCAATTCTAGTTTAGTTTTGGTCTATTGATGGACATATTCTGGATTTTCCAGATTATGTCCATAAATAGATGTCTTATGGATGTCTATGTATAGACATGGATATATTATGATTGAGTTCGATCAGAAATAGACATACAATGGACAAGTGTGTTATCTGGGTATGATGGTTACATTCGCTCCAGTATCAATCACCATGTGGCATGGAGAACCATTAACGTATCCGAGTACAAATAGTCCATTACTGCCGCCATTCACTGATGAAATCTGTAAGACTTTTAGGTGGAGCTTTTGAATATCTGGCAAACCTCCGCCCCGCGAGATGGCCACCTTCTAGTTTCCCTCCTTTTCGTTCTTAGATTTCTGTTGCTGGTCTTGGGACTTTCGACCACAGTACTGAAAGGGATAGGGTACGAGGACCCTTTAAAGTACTAAAGCAGAATCAGTGTTGCTCTATCGTGATAGCTGGGCATGCCGGTGCCACGAAATGAAAACTAGTAAAGATATCTCTTTACCTTGCTTTTATTTAGAATGATGATTGTGACACTTATTTACAGTATGATGAATGACACCAAACAAACTTCGGCTAGGAGCCACCGGCACACACTTGACAATTAGGTCCTCGCTGTAGAAAAAACAATATATCACTTGACTTGATTGGCAAAACGACTAGGATCACTACCACTCCTTTCGCTCATCATTAAGTCCGGCTAGGCCATGGCTCACTGAGGTAAGTACAGGCTGTCCAAAAGCTGCATTTATGCGTACAAGCAAAGTTTCGCTTCTTCACCAATTTGGCGCTTCTACACGACCATTTCACTGTTGCCAAATGCCGGAGAAAACGTGGGTCACATCAAAGTATCCAGAAAGGGCTAAAAATGTATTCAAGCTGCGAAAAAAATTATTTTTTTGGCGTTTACGTGCTTGTGGTACTGAAATATTCTTATATGCTAACACTCTTTGAGTCATTTGGACTTTCATTTCCGTTCTACAAAATACTTCCGTATTGCCAGTTTGCCAAGATTTTTTTTCTCCTGCAGAGTTGGCAACAGTGATATGGTCGGGTGGCAGCGCCAAATCGGCGAAAGAGTGAAACTTTGCCCGTACGCAAAATCCCAAAGGAGAAACTGGTTTTCGGACAGCCTGTACTTATCTCAGTGAGCCATGGCTAGGCAGTAGGTAGTAGAGGAATATCATACATCAAGGCATCTGGTAAAAATTACAGCCGGACAACCAACACCCCTTGCTTATAGCCTAACGTTTAATTTTTCTCACCCTTTTAGACCCACCGAAATCGCTCCCGTGACCCAACAATGGGTCGCGGCCCATAGTTTGGGAACCACTGATCTAGAGCACAAAAGGTGCACCCTTTTTTACGTTTGCAGAGGGGCACCAAGGGGGGGGGGATATGTCCGACAAACGTCATTCGGTTCAAACCCTATCCAAGTTTGCATGCGCAGAAATACGACTCACTTCCGATAGCAGAATGCTACATTCGGTTTCAAATATTTCTGGCTGGCTAATATTAAAAGTTTTATAAGCTAAATAGAAATAATTACTCAAACGTATTTCGAAGCAGAGATTAAGCTGTAGTCGCATTTTTCGCAAAATGCGACGAATTGCACGAAAATGCGAAAAAAAAAAATATTGTCCTGTGGCGTTGCATTTCAGAGCCCGCTCCAAGGCAAGCGCTGGTCGAAAAAGCGCGCTCCAAGTCGACTTTACGAGCCGAAGATCCTCCGTACCAGCTGGCGCAGGCGCAGACTCGATGGAGAAAAAAGAGCAGCTTTGCTCCTCGGAATGCAAGCCAGTTTTCGATGGCTCGCCCGTGAATGCCGTTTGGGGAATCCCTCCTCACTGCAAATGCGCTGAATGTTTTGTATTTTAATCTTTCTGTTGATACGCCTTCTGTTGATTTTAGTTAATAAATGTTATTGTCTGTTCTACTGTTAAACGTTCTTGTTTTATCACACCAACAAGTAACAGTCCGTTGAAAAAATGCGATTTTTTAATAAAGCGAAATTATTAATACCATTTTTCTTTTTCGTCATTTTTGCTTGTAATGTGATGACTTTGTGTGTCATAAAAAGTTTTTCAATATGTTAATATTTCTAAAATAATAAGTTTTTTTTTTTTTGCATTTGAAGTGTAAGTAGAAGAAAATTTAATATTAATTGGTGTTACATTAATTTATAAGCCGCTAATTTTCTTTAGCATTTTGCTACAGATTTTTTCTACATTTTAGCACTTTTGCTACAGCATTTTCTGACCCAGCTTAAACCCTGTTTCGAAGTCCGAAATATTACACTTTAACACACATACGGGCAACCACCGACCCGCGGGACGGATGTGGCCCGCCACGGCTTTTGATCCGGCCCCCGGAACATTTGAAAACTCCGTATAAACCATTCAATATCCCATATAAATCCCAATTATACGGCCGCCACTTCGCTAAAATCCTTAAGTTTGGCATGCGACTTCGCTAACATCCTAAAGTTTGGCCTACAACTTTTCAAAGGTTGCCCATATGTGCTTTAACACTTTAAAGGTCGTCAGTAGTAGATAAATGTTCGTTTTGCCCAGGGGGTGCCATGTTAATTGTGGGGTGCATCGTAGCACAAATAGCAAGCTAGTAACTTGGCTAAACATGCAAGTTACTAGCTTGCTATTTGTAAAAAATTCTAAGTCCGTTATCTTGAAAGAGTAACTGAAATGTACTAAGTTGAATAATTCAATGTTTCTAAAAAGACAATTTCACATATCTAGCACTTCAGAAAAAATGTATCAAGTTCGTAACATTCGAAAAATACCAAAGTTCAACACTTCAATAAAATTTTCAAAGTACAGATCTGTTAGTTTATTTAAAGAACATATTCAACGACTTATCAGAACATAAAATATACCAATGTGCAAAACTTCTAAAAGAAAAAAATTACAACTTACAATCTATTAATGCAGTTTACTAAGTATTTTGTAAAATCCTTTACTTGATAATTCTGAAAAATAGTCTAAGTCCCTCACTTTGTATAGACATAAATTATATTACTTTTAATTAGTTAAGGTTTACATAAAGATAAGTTTATACATCTATGCTAAAATAACTGATTATTTCTATACCAAATTTAAATCCATTTTATCAAAACCATGTTAAGCATACTACTTCTACAAAATTTACAAAGTTCTAATAGCTAAGTTCCTTTCGAGAAATAATTTCATAACTTATGAGAACTCATAAACGTATGCAAATCAAAAGTATACTTAGTTTGAACAAGTAACATGTATAAAAGTAAGAGCATATTTATTTAAAATTTGTAAGCATAACCATCTTAATCACTAAATGTGTAACATGTGCACTTAGTTGATATTTCTTATAAAAATATTCAAGCCCATTACTTAATAAAAATTACAAAAATATGCTAAGTTAATACTCTGATGTTTTAAAAAACATAGTGTCTGATTTAAAATATTCTGTTACTTCAAGTAAAATGTGGTAAGATCTTTATATTAAAGAACACCTCAAAAAATCTTTATTTAAAAATACTAAGTTTCTTTATCTTACTTAACTGTTTTTGAAAAACCTGTAAAATCGATTAAGTTATAAAATTATCCAGACAAACTTTTTTAGCTAAGTTCATTTTATAAAAAATTAGTACTTTGTGAATTCTCAGGTAACGCAGTTTTACCTATCACACTTAAGTTTATGATTTTAATAAGAACATTTTATTTCTGTGTAGTTCGATTCATGATCCATAATACATGCTTCAATAAATTTTGTTAAATTTGTAACTTTTTACCTTGTAGTGTATAAAAAAGATAAGTATAACACGAGAATCTTAAAACATGTCTACCGTTACCACTTTTTGCTGCAGTAAAATTTTATAGATTTTTATTTTGCAAGTAATCAACACACACGTACACATAAAGAAAACACAGAAAAGTTTTCGTATTTAAACTTATTTATTTACAAAAATATATTTTAAATTACACAAACTATTTACACAATTAAGAAAATAATAACTTTTCAATGAGTATTCTATAACTAAGCATGCACAAGTGAGTAAAATCTTACTGTTGTAGAAGCAAGCATACCTTTTCTACATAATCACAATGGTTTTAATATATTTTTTACAATCGCAATACTAGTTATATACCAATAACATCACATAATTACACATGTTTTGTCATCCTTGGAATTAGCAAAATCTGAAAACGGTTGAAAAAATGTATTAAATAGCAGATTTTGAAGATACTTCATATAGTCTTCGATGAAAATGTTTGAAAAAAATTCTCCGTCATAATGACAAGTACATTTGTTCTCGCATCTCTCTCTTGCAATATATGGCATGTCAACCTTAAACCATGCTTTACTACTTATAAGACCCTCTCTCTCATCAACATGTGTTCTATTCGAGCAAGCATGTATCCTTTGCGAAGAATGATCCTGAACCCGGCCTATGTTTTTAAAAATTTCCTGATGTACTATATCCATTAATTGTTGTTTAGCCTCATCATAAGTACAATGGGGTTCGCGGTTACATTTTTGCGGCTTTAATTTTAAAATTAAATGGGGTAGGGTCGTCGTATATAGCGTTTTTAAAATGCATTCCAATATTTCATTTCTCATTTCGCAAAGTTTTTTTACTTGATCATTTAAAAGTGTTAAGGAAATTGGATTTAACGTGAATGAATCTCCGGTTTTGTAAATTTGTTGTAAGATGCATTTTCCATCATCATTAAATACAGATAATTGATTATTACAAATAAAAGAGCTATTGCTATGACCTATATTAAAATCTAATAGTTTTACAATAAATTCGATCCATGTGGAAGGGTTCATCACGACTCCCTGACCGGTTGGTATATAGTCTAATTGGGCATTCTGAATAAATTGCCTAATATGGATCTTCAAGTCAGTTCTTTCATCGTGAAGTGAAACGTAGATAAGTCTTTCCAAGTGCCATGTACTATTTACAGATAGGAATGGACGCGAGACGACTTTTTGCGAGACGAGACAGAGATTTACAGCTTTTTTGCGAGACGAGATAGACATTTTTAACATTATGATATAGGGATTTTTGCGAGACGAGACAAGCTTTTCGGCTGTTTTGCGAGACGCGAGACGCCAGTTTTTCGTCTCGCGTCCATCCCTATTTACAGAAGCATATAAGCTATGGTAAAGATCGTCCGTCCAATTGTCCAACTTTGCCCTTTTCGGGGAAGGCTCATAAATGTACATTTTGGCAAATGTAAGGTTAATGTGCGGGTCTGTCACATAAGGTTCAGAAGGAATACCATGCGTTAAAAGTTTGTTGGTTGGGGGATATATCTTACACATTGAGCCATGTTCAAATTTAATGGTAGTGGTTTCACAATTCGCTGGTTTAAAATCCAAAGTTCGTTTAGATCCAAAACATAGAATGCATACACCTGATGATAGGTCCAGATTAAAATCTTCGTAGTTACCGTCTTCAATTTTAGGTTGTTCTTCAGAGCCTAAGTTCACTTGTACCATATTAAATTCATAATTTGTCACTTTCTGTAGATCTTCACGTATTTTTTGCAAAATGGGTATCCAAGAGTAAACAGTGACTGTTGCTCCAGGTAAACTGTAATTGATTCCTTCATCAGCAAAAGTAATTACTTTACGGGTCGAGGAAATTTTCTTTTCACAACTTAGCAGGGGTAACTGAAACAATTCTTGCTGTAGCACATCAACATCACTTTCAGTACAAAACTCGGGGGAAATTTCCTTTTCAATACTTTGCAGAGGTTTTACATCTAAAGGCAATTGTATTATTTCTTTCAGCAACACATCAGCATCACTTTGAGTATAAAACTCGGGAGTGTATTCAATGTTAAAGTTATTTTTGATTGATTCAAGCAAAGACATTTTTGAAACTCGGCGAAAAATCAATTAAAACGCACGTCTTAAGTATAGGCGCACACAGTGTAAAGGGAGTCTCGCAACACACACCTGACCACTTTATCTAACTAAAATGTCTCTATACTGGTTCTTTAAAAAATCATGTGATTACCCAAGCGCCCTCTACCTTCCTCAACCCTGTAGATATTGCATCATCTAACTTGTCTTAGCCTGTTCTGAGAGTTGCCACTCAATGTAAATAGCACATCCTGCCAACGAACCTAGCGGATATTAAATCAACACAGATTTGCACACGTCACTATCACGTGTCTTCTGCGCATGTCACTTCCTTATCTCTTATCTGATCTGTGATACTTGATAAGAGAAAACCAATTGCCGTTAAATTTGTAGAGTTTGTAGGTTGGGTGTAGGTAAGGTCTCCTGCAACGGATACCTAAGAATTCTTTAGCCGAGCAGACGGATGTTTTGTCCGCATGTAACAAGAGTGTTGTCCGGTATTTTCCAGGTATTATAATTGCTTATATTTTTTCTGATATATGTTGTGATTAGCTATCTTTTAGAGTAATAAGTTTAATTTATTAACAGGTTTTCATTAATAATTTCAGTTTATGACTTTATTATTAAATAAAAAATTTAGTTTATTATTGTAAAAATTGTTTTAGTTTATGAATTTATTAAAAGGATATCTTTGTAAAATTTAAGTATATAAAAAAACTGAGTGTAAGAATTTTGATATGTTTAATTTATTAGCAAGTTTTCCTTAATGATTTTAGTTTATGACTTTATTAAATAAATATTTTAGTTTATGATTGTAAAAATTGTTTTAAACAATAATTTTAGTTTATGTATTAAATAAAAATTTTAGTTTATTATTGTAAAAATTGTTTTAAACAATAATTTTAGTTTATGAATTTATTAAAAGAATGTCTATGTAAAATTTAAGTATATAAAAAAAATTGAGAGCCTTTCATCGCAAGTAAAGAATCTTAACCCCGTTTTTCATATTAGAATAATCATAATGTATTTAATACGTGTTCAATAGATAGCCTATACAAAATTCCAATGCATTTGTTAAAATTAGATCCTGTTTTTCAATAGTAAATACCTATTTTATACGTGAACACTCATTCATCTGCAATGCCTATAATTTATTACTGTTATTTATCAAAATTTAACAAAAATAATTTGCTTTAGTACAATGATCTTTGCTAATTGTTTCACAAAAATTAATTAACGATTCATTATTTTCATAAACTACGTAAAATATATTAATCGTTGTAGCTTAACTTTGATATTTTAATTTAGGATATAATGTCGATCAGAAGAATAATCATAATGTATTTAATACGTGTTCAATAGATATCCTATACAAAGTTCCAATGCGTTTGTAAAAATTAGATCATGTTTTTAAGTAGTAAACATCTTAATCCATAAGTCCCCATTTTTGAACGTAGAATGAAACACGTGTCCCCAATTGCATACCCCTAACAGCCTCCATGAGTTTATCTTATCGGCAAACTTGCCTACTGTTATTTAACCGGCTCTGTAGAGTCTCAAGGCACTTTCTTATCTCTCAATTTCTGTTATCAGCAATGTGCCGAACGAGTTTGCAATATTGCATGCACGTGGATTTTACTTCAATCATTGTTTTGTGAATTATGTGAGTATTTTTATTATTTTCGCCTCTCGCGTGTACAAGTACAGGGTAAGTGTAATATTTTCTATTATTTTAGTTACATATAAGTTGATACCGTAATTCTAATTGAAAATAATTATGTGGTTCTTATAGTTTGGTAATTATATTTTCCACTTTTGATGTGTTGTAATTTTAAGTATGATTTTTTTGGTTACTGTTAATGCATGTTTTTCTGTATTTTGGTGTTTTGCAAAATTTTAAGTGGGTAATCCAGTGTAATTAATAGCAATAGGCATTATCAGCCAAAGTACTTTAAGCAGTTTGTATACGAAAACTGGGGTTTGAGGGTTTTCCCCTAATAGAAAATAAGGCATGTATGGTATCTGTATTTCAGTAAATTCTAATTAAGATTAAATTTTCGCTTGCTAACTAATTTTATCCTACATAAAATAGCATTGTGAATCTGATAAATTGTTATAAGAAAAAAAAATTACTTTTAAAGCGTTTAATATCTTCAAATGTGTTATTTTGTTTTTAGTGTCAAAATATTATGTCTATTTTCAGCATATGAGGATAAAAATTAATCAAGATGATGCCCTGAAATAGGTAGCTGAGAGGGGGAGTAGAGCTAATGTATTTTAAATCATTACTCTATTTTCCTGATCTGCTAGCTTGCTTTGCATCCGTCAAGAAATTTACCGGGTTTTTTTTTTACCGTAAGAAGTACTTTACAGTAAAGAAGATTTAGCAAGACGTGGCTTCATGTAAGTAAAAACCTTGTATTTTTTAGTTCAAGTAATGATTTGCGATTAAAACTATCATTTTATCTAAGTAGTTGAAAGATATTTATGTACATGCGGTATAAAACTGTGCATGCAATATACTAAAACGAATCTTCAATTTTTATTTCCAATAGTTCAACTTTCTAACAATAATACTATCTAGTCTAAAAGTTTGTGCTAGTTAAACTCACCTTTCTATAAAATATGCTAAGTGCATCAATAAAAGACCCCTCAAAAGGTTGATTCATGTATAAAACGATGCTTTCATAGTCAAACTGAAATTAGTGTTGCACATAAACAATCTAACTCGTATCGTATTGAAATTCTATAAATCAAGTTATACTACTTGTGATATACAGTAAAAAATGTTTTGTAGGATTACTAAAAATGCAATTTTTTCTCTAATTGATCTATAGAAAATATAAACTAGTATAATCGCTGCCTAAAATTTATCAAAAATGTGTTGGTAAGAAAAAATGTTTAGATAAATACTTTGTTTGTTTGTTTGTGTTTTAAGGCAAACTTGCACGCGGGGTATTGGCCTAGGATGAGGGGTGCCTTGGTAGGAGGACTTTCTAAGGGGTTCTAACGCGTATTCACGGATAAATACTTTGAGTATTCATACATTTCGTATACAAAAACTTGAATTTTTTGGGATATATGGCTAAAGTGGTTTTCTCGCAATAGAGTATAAGACTATATCATTATTTGTAAAAATCTTTCTATGGTATAATTTTCTCACTTTCCTAACCGTAGATTATGGGTATTCTAAATCCTACTTTAATGTTAAACGGCTACTTAACAAAAATCGGTATACAAAAAAATTAAAACACTTGATTAATTTTTTTTCTTGATAAATTAAAAACATTTGATTAAAAAATATTTGTTGTAAAATTAATTATTCACTTAAAATTAAAACTTGGTTAAAAAATAAATTAATTTTTGATTTAAAAAAATTTTTGTTGTAAAATTGATTACTAACTTAAAATTAAAACTCTTGGTTAAAAAAATATTTGTTGTAAAATTACTTATTTAACTTAAAGTTCGTAGGCCTCCTGGGGATGTTGTACGTTTCTTTGCTCCACATAGTTAATTATTATTTAAAGAAACAAAAACAACAACGCATCCTCTGTGCTACGCCCTGTCTCCATTCATGCGAGGCTAGCGTGATGGGGAAAGGCACAGTAAGAATTTTTATTTGAAATGAGGCGGTAGACATTCTACCGGGTGGCTGGTGGGTCCTCATTTAATTACAATAATAATATTTTTTATTTCAGGTTTAATTCATAAAGTATAGCTTATTTAAAATATAACAAAGTTTTCATGAGAGAATACATCACAATCTCAAAAATTTTTTCCAAGTCCCCTTATTTGAAGAAAAGGAAAAAAATTCTTATCAATCCTTTGAACATCCGGTCAACTTCCGCTCCCCACATCCGTTCCGACCACGCCCCCCTTCCCAGCTCAGCCTAGGGAAAGCACCTCTACGATGCACCCCACAATTAACATGGCACCCCTTGGGCAGAACGAACATTTATCTACTACTGTCGTCATCCTCTGAAATATCAAACGATGTGAAGGACGGTTTCCCCCATCAATTTTGATATCTATATCATACCCAAGTCGAATCAGATGTCCTTGCGCCAATTTTTACTTCCTTGTACGTAGTATAAGGAAGTAATGTGATCCCGAAAAATTTTGGGGGCCAAATTTCGACAAAAAAAACCGATTTTGACTACCTCTAAATTTAATTTTAAGAATTTTTTCGATGCATCTCATCGTAGGCTAGCATGCACGATCATATTAACGCGTCTGCAACTCATTTTGACCAGCGGCGAGTCTATTGTGGCCAGTTTTTCCATGCCGTCTGTACGTACGTACGTACGTATGTATGTAACTCGCATATCTCAAAAACTATTGGTCGTAGAATGTTGAGATTTGATATTTAGGATTGTTCTATGATCTAGTTGTGCACCTCCACTTTTGGTCGCAATCGAATGGATAGTTTATGTACAGGACCGCCCAAAAGATTCGAAATACATTACGCTCTATGGGCCGAAATTCATTAAACTCGCCTAACTCAAAAACTATTAGGCGTAGAATATTGAAACTTTATATTTAGGATTGTTGTAACATCTAGTTGTGCACCTCCCCTTTCGGTTCCATTCGACTGGATAGTTTATCTACAGAACCGCCTAAAAGATTCGAAATACATTACGCTCTATGGGCCGAAATTTATCAAAGCGTTTTTTAGAGGTATTGGGCTATTTCAAACGACTCAGAAGTGATAAATGCTGTAAAGAGTTAGAAAATGAATTTCCACATTAAAAAAAGTGTCTTTATCATTTACAGTTCTGCTACAGGAACACTCAAAAGATTTCCAATACATTACGGTCAATGGCAATTTTAGGAGCTTTCATCCATTTCAAGCACAATACCGTCCTACCACATAAGTTAGGTAATAGTCCGACCGCGGTCACGTGCCTCCCTCAAGAACTATGCCAAAAGTCACCAAGCTTGGCGACTTTTGGTGTACGTGTGTGCATATTTAACTCTCAAATCTCAAAAACTATTATGAAATTTCATATATAAGATTGTTGTAACATCTAGTTGTGCATCTCGATTTTTGGTTCCAATCTACTGGAGAGTTTATTTACCGGACCACCGAAAAGAATGTCAGTACTTTAATGTCTATGGACATCTTCAATATAATACAATTGTAGACACTACATGCCCAAAATCTGGCCGTCTGTCCTTGACCTTGGCGAGTTTTGCCGAAATATCGCCAAATTTGGCGATAGTCAGTCATTTGGTCCATGCACAAAGTATCGCCATTTGTCATCGTTCTTGGCGAGTTTTGGCGAAATATCGCCAAATTTGGCAATAATATGTCATTGTTGGTCCATGCTTAAAATCTTGCCAAATGTCGTTGACATTGACAAGTTTCGCCGAAATATCGCCAAATTTGGCGCCAAAAATTATTCGTATTTTGTATAACTCTAAAACTTTAACCCGTAGAATTTTGAACTTTTGTATTTAGAACTATATTATAATATCTAACTGTTTTCAATATCTTTTTTGACAGCAATCGACTGGGAATTTATTTACAGGGTGAGCCAAATGACTTTAAATACATTAAGGTGTATGGATGCATTCAATTCATTGGAAGTCTGTGGTCAATGACTACTTTGGGTATCCCCAAAATCTCGCAAACTATCTCAAGTTTGTCGACTTTTGGTGAAATATCGCCAAATAAAGTGTCAGAAGGAAATCTTTCAAATTGAACTCAGCTTGGCGATATCGAAATATTTGGTTAGAAATCGCTAAACCTTACTATTATTGATATTTTATCTCTTTCAAACAATAAGTTTAGAGGAAGTGCGTAGAAAACATTTTTGATTTAAGGTACGTGCAAGGAAGTCATGTGTTGGACACATCAGATTTTTTCTTTTTAAGGTAAGTATAGTTTCTTTCTTATTCCTCAACCTTTACCCAATATGTGCATCCTTTTAAATTAATTTTAGCATAACAAAATGCTTCGAAAATGAAGAAATTAATATTAGAAAAATCTAATATTAATCGACATTAGAAAAAAATACTTTTGCGTGATTTATAATAGTATTTCAGATGCATTAATTGCTAGACAGTTTTTTTCTCTGATTTTTCATAATTCGGTGACGAGAGGGTTAAGCGTGAAATCTATGTCAAGAGCTAGATTTTCTCCAACGATATCAAAAGCCTATATATACAGTAGAATTTCCCTATAACGAAGTCTCCACGATGTCCAGAGCCCCATTTGCCCTCCTCTTGAGTTTTAGAAGGTTTTCTTACAATAATATTTCCTTTTTTCAATAACATTTATACTAAATTTCATTATATGACCGGTATGCGAGAATTATTTATGCGAGGATATTTTGTTCTTGTTTGTTCCATGAGTTTTGAAAGTTTCTTTCAAAGTCATTTGCTATTTTAAAACTGTGTTTAAATTGTATATTAAATTTTAATGTATGTCATCTAAGAATGCATTATGTGATAATTCAGAATTCATTAGGTGAAAATATTTTGATCCGGTGGGTGAGTTGAGTTTTGGAAGGTTTTCTTCGAATAACACATTTGATATGTTAAAACTGTTTAAATTGTATATTAAATTTTAATGGTTGTCTGCCATCCAATAATTCATTCAGTGATGATACTTTGATCCTGTGTGTGCCTTTTGCTTTGGAATGTTTTCTTCGAATGACCTTTGCTATTTTAAACTTTATTTAGATTGTATATTAAATTTTAATGTTTGTCATTCAAGAATTCATTATGTGATAATATATTTTGATTCTGTGAGTGTTTCGAGTTTTGGAAGGTTTTCTTACATTTGTAGTACTATCTTAAAATTGTGTCTGCATTGTTTAGAACATATGAACTCTGTGTGCACATAACGTATTTTAAGATTTTATTTGAGTTATATATGTTATCTATCAATTAAGTTTTCTTTTAATGATTAATAATTTCAAGAATCGTCTTTCCTCAGGGTCGCATCTGCTCTGCTCTAACGAGACCGACGCACAGTATTGCCTTTGGCGCGAGTGATAAAGGGCAGAGAAAAAAAAAAACTCTCCTCCTTCTACGGAGTTGAATCTAACGTCTCCCAGCAGCACACCACCCTTTGTTTAGGCAAAGCTTATTTGCACCCTTTCTGGCAACCCTATACGCCTCGTGATTGGCTCATTCGGAATTCTCTTATTTACCTGGTCTGCCAGAATAGAAAATGAATCGCGGGGTGTACATAAGGTTTTACGCCAACAGGAAGTTCTTATATGGACCCTTTTGTTGTTTGTTTACATATCCTTATTTGAACCCCTGTCGCGTAAGATGATAATAAAAACAGTGAGATTTACCCCCATATGCAGACAACTCAACTAATGAAGTGATAATGATACAATCATTTTCTAAAAAATAATGATCGTATCACTATCTCGTATGCAAACTCAAAGAAAATGATGATCATTATCTCTGACGTCAGAACATACCCCGATCATTTTCTCCAAAACAACTTTTAGAGGCGATATCGATTATCCCCCATATGCAGACAACTCAACTAATGAAGTGATAATGATACGATCATTTTCTAAAAAATAATGATGGCATCACTATCTCGTATGCAAACTCGAAGAAAATGATGATCATTATCTCTGACGTCAGAAAATACCCCGATCACTTTCTCCAAAACAACTTTTAGAGACGATATCGATTATATCGAATGTAGACCAATCAGAAGTCATCTAG